>JACAAK010000065.1:0-33674 GCA_025093985.1 Calvatia gigantea | reverse complement strand
AGGCTGCTGCGCATCGGACCATCGTTATGGACATGATGTTAAACAAGTTGATGAAAATACACCTGCACGTTTTAATGCCGATTCGTCTCGTTTATATGAAGCATCGGGTTCGGCAGGTAAAGTGTGTGTTTTTGCCGTACGTTTGGATACCTTTGAAAAAATTCCAAGTCAGGTATTTTACGTCGGTACAAACTCACATGGTGATTTGACTGAAATCCGCCGTTTTTTACTAAAAGATTTGCCACGATTGCCGATTGCTGGGGAATATATCCACCGCGTGGCTTATGATATTGGGGCGGAGTACGGTAAAGACACCTTTATGTTTATTGAAAAACTAGGTACAGCCAAAGTACCTGCTGCATTTGCAATGAAAGATAAGGTCGATGCATACTTAGAAAAATTTGGTATGAAAGGACTGTCAGATAAAGTCCTGCAATTGATCACCAAATTTTTGCCCAATCATTTACCGAAACGGATGAATGCCTTCCGTGATCTGTATGAACATCATTTGGTTATTCGGATTGAAAATCAAGATGTCGAGCAAGTTGAAAGCTTTTTAAAACGTTATTTCCAAGATAAAACCTCAGGTGATTTTTTCCACTGTAGCGAGGAAGAAGGACGTAAAGCATTTTTACATCGTTTTGCCGTTGCAGGTGCAGCAATTCGCTATCGGGATACGCCACCGTTCAGAGGTTGAAGATATTGTGGCTCTGGATATCGCATTGCGGTCGTAATGATCGCGAGTGGGTGGAAAACCTTACCCAAAGAGATGGATGATCTGATTGTTCATAAACTCTATTATGGTCACTTTTTATGTCATGTGTTTCATCAGGACTATATTGTGAAAAAGGGCGTGGATCCTTTGGCGATGGAACACCAAATGTGGCATTTACTGGATGCGCGTGGGGCTGAATACCCAGCCGAGCATAATGTCGGACATTTATATGTAGCAAAACCTGCACTACGAATGCATTATGAAAAGCTTGATCCAACCAATAGTTTTAATGTGGGCATTGGTCAAACCAGTAAGCTGAAGCATTGGCAGTAAAGGACTTTGGTCTAAAAAACTAAACCAGTGAGGGCAATGTCACTGGTTTTTTTATTGTCGTATGTTTTTGAGAGTTCAGTCGGATTGACCGTAGATGCCAAGAATTTTTTATAAATTGTCATCCCAATATTTTAAAAAGCAGCTAAAGTAGTATGCAACAAGTTGCAAAGCCAAAGATAAGGATTCATGATGACAACCAATAGCTATGCACATATTTTAAAACCTTACATTTGGGTTTTACCACCATTAAAAACCGTGTGGTGATGGGCTCCATGCATACGGGCTTGGAAGATCGTTTTTATAATTATCCAAATTGGCAGCATACTTCGGTGAGCGTGCTAAAGGCGGTGTTGGCCTGATCATTACAGGCGGGATTTCTCCAAACCGTCAAGGTTGGCTCCTTCCTGCGGGTGGAACGATGAATACGCTGGGGGATATTGCTCCGCATCGTTTAGTGACCCATGCCGTACATAAACATGGCGCAAAAATTTTAATGCAAATTTTGCATGCTGGACGTTATGGCTATCAACCTTTTGTTGTGTCTTCCAGCCCAATCAAGTCACCGATTTCGCCTTTTAAACCGCGTCAAATGTCTGAAAAGCAAATTTTAAATACCATTGATGACTATGTTAACTGTGCCAGTCTTGCCAAAAAGGCAGGCTATGACGGTGTAGAAATTATGGGTTCAGAAGGTTATTTACTGAATCAATTCTTAAGCCGTCATGTCAACCAACGTGAAGACCGTTGGGGTGGGCCGATTGAAAACCGTATGCGTTTTGCGGTCGAAATAGTCAAAGGGATACGTGCACAAGTTGGTGAGAAATTTATTATTTGCTTCCGTTTGTCATTGCTCGATTTGGTGCATGATGGCAATACCATGCAAGAAGTGATTATCATTGCGCAAGCACTAGAAAAAGCAGGCATTACCTTGTTGAATACAGGAATTGGCTGGCATGAAGCGCGAATTCCGACCATTGTGACTTCTGTGCCACGTGCTGCTTTTGTTGACTATACTGCGGAAGTGAAAAAGCACGTGGCTGTGCCAGTGATTGCCTCAAACCGTATTAACATGCCAGATACCGCAGAAGAGATTTTGGCATCGGGCAAAGCGGATATGGTGCAAATGGCACGTCCGTTATTGGCCGATGCTTTTTGGGTGAATAAAACAGCGACTAATCGTATCGACGAGATCAATACGTGTATCGCTTGTAACCAAGCATGTTTAGATCATACTTTTAAAAACCTACGTGCAACCTGTTTAGTCAACCCACGTGCAGCGTTTTGAAACAGAGTTGGTTTATTTGAAAACTAAACAACCGAAACGAGTTGCGGTTGTGGGTGGTGGTGTCGCAGGTATGTCGGCCGCGACGGTTGCAGCCAGTCGTGGACACCAAGTGACTTTGTTTGAAGCAAGTCATGAGGTGGGTGGTCAGTTCAACTTGGCAAAAGTTGTACCGGGTAAAGAAGAGTTTCATGAAACCATTCGTTATTTCAAAGTACAGATTGAAAAAAACTGGCGTCGACTTACGTTTAAACACCAAGGTGAATCGTGAGCAGCTTGAGCGTGAAGGCTTTGAGGAAATTATCATTGCAACAGGTGTTGTGCCACGTGCATTACGTATCGAAGGGAGTGACTTACCGCAAGTTTTGTCTTATGCAGAAGTGTTACGCGGCGCACCTGTCGGTCGAAAAGTTGCGGTGATTGGTGCTGGAGGGATTGGTTTTGATGTGTCTGAGTATTTATTGAAACCAGAGCATCAACCTCAGCCACAACCGCTTGCAGATTGGCAACGTGAATGGGGTGTAGATCCAAACCCGAATTATGTTTCTGAAGGAGGCACGCAGGCCGCAGAAGTTCATCCGCCTGTTCGTGAGATTTATTTATTACAGCGTAAAACCTCTGCACTTGGAGCAGGTTTGGGCAAAACTTCGGGCTGGGTACACCGTGCACAGTTGAAAAAGCATGCAGTACGTATGTTACGTGGGGTTCAGTACAAAGCTGTGACTGATGAAGGGCTTTGGGTGGATATGGCAGGACAAGATCAATTGCTCCGTGTCGATACTATCGTCGTGTGTGCTGGGCAGGAGTCAGTGAAAGACTTGATGCCAAGTTCTGAGCAAAATACATTAGCGAATTATCACATTATTGGTGGTGCTAAACTGGCGGCTGAGTTAGATGCGAAGCGTGCGATTCGCGAAGGTGCAGAAATCGCTTCGAAATTATAAGCTTTTGATGAAACAATATGCAGTTGGTTGCTTTGACGGTAAGTTTTACTTGTCATGAAAACAAAAGCTCCGTATGATGGCGCACATGGAAGCGTGGCAGAGCGGTTTAATGCACCGGTCTTGAAAACCGACGAGGGTGTGAGTCCTCCGTGAGTTCGAATCTCACCGCTTCCGCCAAATATCAATGACTTAGCCCTGACATCTTCAGGGGCTTTGTTGTTTCTAGGGTTATACAACGTAAGCCTGTAGTAAGCATAATAAAAACTTGGTTTGAGTTTAAATTATTGTTCAAGACTAAATACAATCTCAAATTGGATACCGTCCCAAATAGTTAATTCACCGATCCAATCGGTTTTTGCATTAAATCTTTTGGGGTATTGACTGCCATCTTTACCATCTAAAATATTCTGAAAATCCGAGCTTTTATCGAGCATAGCTATAATTGGTCTAATTTTTAATTTTTCTTTTAATGCAAAAGCAAGGTTTTTCTTAAATTCATTACGTCCATTACCAGTCCATCTATCAATACGGTCACGATAAACTTGTTTTCTTTCAGTTGGATGTTTGGACATTAAAGGTTTATGACCCCATAAACTAACAATTAGCTCATTATTAGAGCTAATTGAGGATACTGACCAGTTCGGATTTTTTAGATCAGCATCAAATTTTTTAAACTCAGAAACGATACCCACAATAATACTCATATTCAAATTTACTCTTATTTAAGATATGCTGATTGGTATAAATTACAAGTATTTAAGGTTAATATATGTCTGATATTCCGACTGTTGGGGGTGTACACATGGGTGTACATGTTGGAACTGAGCCAGTTGAAAAAAAATTACATTGTTAGTGGCAGTGAACTTTGTTTCACAAATACCTAAAAACTATGATTTTATTATATTTATTTTTTATTTAAATTTTTGCAAATCCATTAAAAATCAGTATCTTGCAAAATATTTATGCAACAAAGCCAATCTATATTGAACTAGCCTTTCAAGGATTCGGTTTTTCAGCATGAAGATGAAATATCATGACAGTTTATTTCAGATGTATTGCAGAGCAACATAGTGTTGCGCTTGTGCAACGGTTATCATAGAGTCAACAAAGCGTTGGAAGACATTATGAAAATCGTGGCAGATGAAAATCTCGCATTTACCGATTATTTTTTTGCCGAATTTGGTGAAATTGAGCACAAAGCAGGGCGTACTTTAACGCATGCTGATGTTGTAGATGCCAAAGCACTGTTGGTACGTTCTGTGACACGCGTCAATCCAGCATTAATCAATAACACCACACTTCAATATGTAGGGAGTGCAACCATTGGTACAGACCATTTAGATATTGAAGCCATTGAGAAACAGAATATTCAATGGGCGAATGCCGCAGGCTGTAATGCGCAGGCGGTGGCTGAATATGTGATTACGGCTTTGCTCCATCTGAAGCCAGCATTGATAGATGCTGAAGAAAGTTTTACTTTGGGCATTATTGGTCTAGGAAATGTCGGTTCTCGCTTAGCTTATATGGCCAAACTATTGGGCTGGAATGTGATCGGCCATGATCCTTTTGTACAGCAAGATGCGATTCAGCAGGTCGATTTTAATACCTTATTAAGTACTGCCGATGCAATTTCATTGCATGTACCTTTAACCAAAACAGGCCCACAATCCAAACCTATCATTTGTTCAATGCCGAAGCTTTGGCTGCGATGAAAACGACAGCAATATTGATTAATTCTGCGCGTGGACCTGTGATTGAAGAGCAAGCTTTATTGGCCGACATCGAAAAAAACGCAGCGCAAAGTGGTACTAGATGTCTTTGAGCATGAGCCTGTGATTTCTGAACAAGTGTTGAAAGCCGTAAGTGTGGTGACACCACATATCGCAGGTTATAGCTTAGAAGGTAAAGCGCGTGGTACACAAATGATCTATGAAGCCTTTTGTAAGACCTTTCAGTTTGAGGCACATAAAAGCTTCGAGTCACAGTTACCTGTGTGCGCGCAGTATTTTGAAGGGCAAGATTTGAAATCTGCACTTCAACAGCATTTAAATGAAATCTACCCGATTGCACGGGATGACCAAGCCTTACGTGCATGCTTAAAAGAGGGGATGATCGATCAAAAAGCCTTTGATTATTTAAGAAAAACTTATCCATTACGCCGTGAATGGGCTGCACACGGAGGGCCGAAGGCATGAGTCAGGACGTGATCCATTATCAGCCAACCTGTGACTTAAAAGCCATGGGTGCTCGCGCGCAAATGTACAGCCAAATTCGCCAGTTTTTTGCTGAACGTGAAGTGCTTGAGGTTGAAACCCCAATCTTATCTCAAGCTGGTGTGACTGATGTATATTTGGCTTCGGTTCAAGCACAGCGACATGTACAAGGTAAGCAACAAACACATTATTTGCAGACATCACCTGAGTTTGCCATGAAGCGTTTACTCGCCAGCGGTAGTGGGCCAATTTATCAAATCTGTAAAGTCTTCCGTGATGATGAACATGGTCGTAAACACAATAGTGAATTTACCATGCTGGAATGGTATAGACCGACTTTCAGTTTGAAAGATTTAATGTTTGAAGTGACAGATTTATTGAATGTCACATTAAAGCAGCGTTTTGGTGAAGTTCGTCCTACCATTTTAAGCTATAAGCATGCGTTTATAGATCGTTTGGATTTGAACCCTCTGCAAGCCAGTTTGAGAGAGTTAAAAAACTGCTGTAACCGCGTGGGTTTAAATTTGGACTTGGGTGATGACCGCCTTGGCTATATCGATTTGCTCTTTTCACATTTTGTAGAGCCAAGTCTAGGCTTTGATACGCCAGTGTTTCTGACCGATTTTCCACCAGAGCTGGCTTCGCTTGCCAAAACTAAAATGGATGAAGACGATGAATTGGTTGCAGCACGTTTTGAGCTGTATATTGAAGGTTTGGAACTCGCCAATGCATATGATGAGTTGATCGACGCAGAGGTGTTGCGGTCGCGTTTTGAAGCCGATAATACTGAACGTGAAAAGTTAGGCTTACATGTGATGCCGATCGATGAGTTTTTATTGGCTGCTTTGCCTCAAATGACGGCATGTGCAGGTATTGCTTTAGGTGTGGATCGTTGTTAATGATTGCAACAGAACACATGCAGTTGGAAAAAGTAATTACCTTTCCCGCATCCATTTCTTAAGTGAAATTAAATAAAGCGCCGATTGTGGCGCTTTATTTGAGTCGATCAAGTTTTAAACTGTACTGAGCCTTTAGCTCTCCAATCGCGTGTATTCGACGTTCTATCAGCATTTCACCGATATCCGGGCCTTTAATATCCGCAGGTAGGTCTTGCGCTTTGATATTTCGCACAACATCCATCACCTTTAAAATATATGCAGATTGTGGGTATTCACGGTCTTCAAGCCCTAAACGACCACGTGAGTCGCATTCACAGGCCTGCACAAAGGCTTCAACCCGTTTCTGGACGACGTAGTACATCTAAGCGTTGCAGTAAGCGCCATAAAGTGCCTGGTTTTAAGGTTAGAGCTTGATGACATTTCAAATGTTCTTTACAGACCGTAATTGCGAGCTGTTTCATCTGCGTTGGAACTTTTAGACGCTCACACACTTCTGTCACAGGTTTGACCCCACGTTCTTCATGCATGATATGACGCGGTAGCTCGTCCACAGGTGTCAAAGCTTTGCCTAAGTCATGCACTAAAACAGCAAAACGAACATCCAGTGCGTAGTTGGCACGACATGCTTGCTGTAGTGACATCATGGTATGAATACCGCAGTCAATTTCAGGGTGATACTCAGGGCGCTGTGGAATACCGTAAAGTGCCTCGATTTCTGGAAAAAGTACTTTTAAAGCACCACAGCGATGTAGCACTTCAAAGTATTCATCGGCATGATCTTCCATCAGAGCACGAGAGGTTTCTTTCCAAACGCGTTCAGGAGTCAGTGCCTCCAGTTCACCCGAGTCTGCGAGTTGCTGCATCAGTGCCAACGTTTCTTCGGCTAACGTAAATCCTAGGGTTTTATAACGTGCAGCAAATCGTGCAACACGAAGGACGCGTAGTGGGTCTTCGACAAAAGCATCAGAAACATGCCTTAAAACACGGAGCTCTAAATCGCGTTGGCCGCCGTAGGGGTCATACAGTGTGCCTTCAAGATCCATGGCGATGGCATTGATGGTGAGGTCACGTCGAATTAAATCTTGTTCTAAGGTAACGGTACTGTCGGTATAAAACTCAAAGCCATGATAACCATGCCCTGATTTTCCGTTCAGTGCGGGCCAGCGCATATTCATCTTTGGTTTCAGGATGTAAAAAAACAGGAAAATCTTTACCTACAGGTTGGAAACCTTGGGCAAGCAGTTGTTCAGGCATTGCACCGACAACTACATAATCTTTTTCGTGATAGGGGTGACCCAGAAGCTGATCTCGGACCGCACCGCCTACTAAATAAACTTGCATGAAAAAACCTCTATTCTTACAGCCATCATGCTACAGAATAGAGGTTTTCTCAAGTCACAAGATGCGAGTACAACGACAAACAATTATTCGCCGTTTTTCTCCGCTTCTTGAATTTCAGCTACAGTTAGTGCAGTCATATTCACTAAACGACGTGTTGTTGTTGTCGGTGTCAAAATATGAACTGGCTTTGCTGCACCCAGTAGGATAGGGCCAATGGTGACATTATTACCTGACGTTGATTTCAACAGGTTAAATGAAATGTTGGCTGCATCCAAGTTCGGCATGATCAATAGGTTCGCAGAACCTTTGAAGCGTGAGTTTGAGTATGCAAAGCTACGAATGTTTTCATCCAATGCTGCATCCGCATGCATTTCACCTTCAACTTCAAGTTCTGGCGCGATTTGTGACAAAATCTCAAACACTTTACGCATTTTTTGTGCGCTTGGATCGGTCTGGTCTGAACCGAAGCTTGAGTGAGATAGTAGCGCAACACGTGGTGTCATACCAAAACGACGCACTTCTTCAGCGGCTAAAATAGTCATTTCAGCCAACTGTTCAGCTGTTGGGTTGGTGTTGACATAAGTATCAGCAATGAACAGGTTACGGTCTTCAAGCATTAAAGCATTCAATGTAAAGAAAGAGTTGTGACCTTCTTTTTTACCAATGATGTTTTTAACGAAGTCTAAGTGAATGTCGTAGCTTGAATACGTACCACATAGCATACCGTCTGCTTTACCATGTTTCACTAACATCGATGCGATCAAGGTTGAACGACGACGTGCTTCACGTTGTGCATATTCAGGTGTTACACCTTTACGCTGCATGAGTGTGTAGTAGTCATCTGCAAAACAATTCGTAGTCAGGGTTTTTTTCTTGATCCACAATAGTGATGTTCACACCATGTTCAAGACGTAAGCCTAACTTTTTAATGTTCGCTTCAATAACCGCAGTACGACCAACTAAGATTGGTTTTGCAAGATCTTCATCGACTGCAATTTGTACTGCACGAAGTACGCGTAGGTCTTCACCTTCAGCATAAGCGATACGTTTCGGATCAGATTTTGCTTGTGCAAAAATAGGTTTCATCATCAGTGCTGAGTTATAAACAAACTCAGAAAGACGTTGACGGTATGCAGAGAAGTCTTGAATTGGACGACTTGCAACACCTGAATCCATGGCCGCTTGTGCAACAGCAGGTGCAATTTCTAAAATCAGACGCTGATCAAGTGGGCGTGGAATTAAGTAATCGCGACCAAAAGATGCAGATTTTTCACCATAAGATGCCGCATCTGCTTCAATGTGTGCCATACGCGCAATCGCATATACGCACGCAATTTTCATCTCTTCATTGATGGTGGTTGCGCCTACATCAAGAGCACCACGGAAAATGTAAGGGAAGCAAAGTGCGTTGTTCACTTGGTTTGGATAATCTGAACGACCTGTTGCCATGATCACGTCATCACGAACTTCGTGTGCATGTTCAGGCAGAATTTCAGGATCTGGGTTGGCAAGTGCGAAGATAATTGGATCTTTCGCCATCACCTTAACCATTTCTTTAGTTAAGATACCCGCAGCAGATAAACCGAGGAACATGTCTGCGCCTGCAATCACGTCAGACAGTTGAGTGCCTTCAACATCTTGTACATAACGTTTTTTAGAGTCGTCTAGACCTTCACGTTTTGTTGTAAGTAGACCTCGTGAGTCTGCAACAATAATATTTTCTTTTTTTTGCACCAATGGCACAAAGTAAATCTAGGCAAGACAGAGCCGCAGCACCTGCGCCTGAAGCGACGATTTAATTTCGTCAATTTTTTTGCCATTCAATTGCAAAGCATTCAGTAAAGCAGATCCAACGATAATGGATGTACCATGCTGATCATCGTGGAACACAGGGATATTCATACGTTCACGAAGTTTTTGTTCAATATAAAGCATTCAGGTGCCTTGATGTCTTCAAGGTTGATACCACCAAAAGTCGGTTCTAATGCAGCAATAATATCGACAATTTTGTCAGGATCATTTTCTGCAATTTCGATGTCAAATACATCAACACCTGCGAATTTTTTTAAATAAAACGCCTTTACCTTCCATGACAGGTTTAGAAGCAAGTGGACCAATATTACCTAGACCCAAAACGGCAGTACCATTTGTGATCACGGCAACAAGGTTCCCACGAGCAGTATAAAGCGCTGCTTTGAAGGATCTTTTTCAATTTCAAGACATGGTGCTGCGACACCAGGTGAATACGCCAAGGCTAAATCGTGTTGGTTGACCAGCTGCTTGCTAGGTGTAACGCTGATTTCCCTGGGGTTGGGAATTCGTGATAATACAAAGCTTGCTGTTTTAATGATTGATCGTCCATCTGAATCTCTTTGTAGCGTGGGTTAGCCAGCGGAGCTGGTAGTTTTTAGTAGACAAGACCGAATATACCATTAGTTGCTGGTATATCCCAGTGATAGCTGGTGCTTTTTAAGGCAAACTTAGAGCTAAAACAGTCTGATTTATATTAAGTATGTGTACGAGGGTGTGTCGAGATGATCTCTTAAATATTGGGTAGCATCGAGCTGCGGAAGAGGTTTGGAAAATAAATAACCTTGCGCGATATCACATTCTAAGTTTTGTAGGTAACTCAGTTGTTGTTCGGTCTCAATTCCTTCTGCCACCACGGTCATACCCATGGCTTTCCCCATGGCAATCATGGCGCTCACAATAGCTTCTTGTTTGCAGTGCCCAATTTTTGAAATGAAGCTTCGATCAATTTTTAAGGTGTCGATTGGGAAGTCGGTCAGATAAGACAGTGATGAATAACCTGTGCCAAAGTCATCTAAAGAAATGTGAATGCCACGCGATTTGATGGTTTCAAGGAGGTTCTTCACCGCTTCCGAGTTTTCAACCAAAGTGGATTCTGTAATTTCTAATTCGAGACTACTACCACTGATTTTGTATCGATCAAGGCTTCATCTAAGTCCTTTAAAAGCTGTCCACGTTGTAATTGTTGAGCAACCACATTGACCGAGACGCAGATATTATCAAAACCCAATTTATTCCATTCTTTGATTTGCTTTGCGGTTTGTAAAATTACAATGCGGCCAATATCTGAAATCAAGCTGGTTTTTTCTGCCATCGGAATAAACAGACCTGGCGGTACGATACCCTTAGTTGGATGATTCCAACGTACCAATGCCTCAAAACCATAAATTTTCTGATTGTGGAAGTTGATTTTGGGCTGGTAATAAACCACTAACTCATTGTTTTTGTATCGCCAGTCTTAAATCGCGCTCTAAATAAATCCCTTCTTCCAATGCAACGGTATTGCTCAGGCTGTAGAACTTTGTGGCATTTCCACCTAAACGTTTTGCTTCACTCAGTGCTTGTTCAGCACAGTTGTTTAAGTAGTCCAGTTGACGACCATGTTCAGGGTACTGCGAAATCCCCATTGAAGCGTAATAATGTGCTCTTGACCAAAAATATCAAAAGGCAGACTAAAGGCTTTGTTAATGCGATCAATGTGCTCCTGAACCGAGGGACGAATATGAGAGACCTCATATACAATTGCAAAATCGTCACCATTTAAGTGAGCCACCATTAGGGCTTCAGCATTGGTCAAACGAAGGCGCTGGGCAACTTGGCGCAGCAGCTCGTCGCCTCCATTATTGCTTAAGAATTCATTCAATGGACGGAAACGGTCAATATTGAGCCGAATAATCGCCAGTTGTTTAATGCTGTCTGCTGAGAAACCAAATACTGATGAAGCTGATAGTTATAGTAAAAACGGTTGGGTAAGTCGGTCAGCGTATCGTAGTTTTCTAAATAGGACAGACGCTGTTCTTGCAGTTTGCACTCGGTTAAATCGGACACGATACCAATATAATGCGTGACACGATCTTGCTCATGGGTAATAGCATTCAGATGCATCCAAATACACAGTTCTTTGCCTGATAGGAACTTTTCATTAAGTTCACCGTCGTATTCGCCTTTTTTTAGGAGTTGGTCAATGATTTGGTTATGTGTGCTACGTTGGTGCGACTTATAATTCGCAACAATATCAAACAGATGCTTGCCATTAATTTGTACAGCTTCAAAACCAGCCAAACGCTCAAAGAACGGATTTACGTCGATATAACGCAGGTCCTCATCTAAGATGAAAATCCCTTGTTCAGCTTGTTCAAGGACGCTCGCTGCTAGTCGAAGACGTTCTTGGTTGCTTTTTTCATGTTGAATATCGCGTCGAATACCGACCATTTGTAACGGTTTTTGATTGATTGGATCACGAGCAATGACGCGTCCCGTGTCATGTACCCAGTACCATTTCCCGTTATTGTGTTGCACACGATAAGTGGCTTCATAGCGGTCTGAATGACCCCGTAAATGACTTTTCATTGCAGATTTAAACGAAGCAATGTCATTTGGATGAATTAGGTACTGAAGCTGAAGTTGATGCTCTGTGGAATTTTTAAGTACTTTTTCTTGTTTGTGATTGGTCAGGGAAATGAGCCGATCTTTAATATTCCAATCCCAAGGACGAATACCTGAAATTTCATGGGCAAGCGATAGGTTTTCTTGCTTATTTTTTAAGTCTTTATTGATTTGATTTACGTCAAAGGTTCGTTCACGTACTTTTTGTTCAAGCAATTGATTATTCAGTTGTAACTGTTGTTCAATTTCTTTGGATTTATTCACTTCATTTTGTAGCTGTTTGCATAAATCATCGGTCCAAGCGACTTGTTTTTCAGCTTCTTTTTTCAGCTCTCGATTTTTAATTGAGAGACGGGATAAGTGCTGATTAATACGGTTAGTGGCATTGGCACAGAGCAAAATTACAATCAGAATAAAGTTCACAGCAAGGTGAAAAAGAGTGTGATTGGCATCGAAGTTGATAAATTGCGAGAGGACATAAGGGGTGATGGATGGAATAAAAACCAACAAAATAACTGATGCGCTGCGTTAAATAGGTGAGGCAAACGGTCTGTGTGACGATCACTAAGAGTGCAGACAAGAGTAAGGCATTTGTATAGTTAAAATTGCCAGATAGGCTGGGTAAATGGTAATAGATACAGACGACGCCTGCTGCAACCAAAAGACCAATACTCAAACAGATGCCTTGAATCCAGCGGTGCGCATGTTTGGCAGAGTGGTTTTTCGGGTTGAAATACACAGTGTTCACGAGCCAAAAAATACTGAGGATAAACTCAGAAACAAAAAACCACAGGTTAAAATAAAAGGAATCTTGAGAAAAATTATAGTGATACGCACAGAAAATATAAAAATTAAGAATCAGTAAGCTACTGATGAGGAAACGAAGATGGCTAATGGAATGCGATATTTGCGCAGTCTGCAAGTGCCGATCAAGATTTTCTGTAGAAATATCTGGCATGAATCGCGAAACCTTATTTTTTTTATGACCCAATGGCGTTGTGTTGTGTCTTTTTTCAAATTTAAATACATTGTGTAAAACACAATCAATTTATATTTTGATATAAGTCAAGGGTAATATTGTTGTACATCATAATCAATATATTAACAGAACAAAAGGGTGACTCTGCTGTTTATGTGATTTAAATCACTAAATTGTAGTTGAGGATTGACAAAGCGACGACTGGTGCTGTCTCTGTACGTAATACACGCTCACCAATACACCAGCTGATAAAACCGTGCTCATTGGCTGTTGTAATTTCAGCCTCACTTAAACCACCTTCAGGCCCAATGAGGAGTGCAATGTTTGGTGTTGCATTCGCCAATACATCGAGTTTTCTTTATTCGGGGCAAGTACAAGTCGCGTCGCAGGTAATTCAGATGCGAGCCATTTGTCTAAGCTGACTGGAGCATGGATAGTGGGAACAATGTTCATGCCACATTGTTCGCATGCTGCGATAGCAATGCCTTGCCAATGATCAATCTTCTTTTGGTCGCGGTCATATTTCAAACGCATTTCACAACGTTCAGACGTTAATAGTTGAATTTCGGAAACGCCTAATTCAACTGCCTTTTGAATGACATAGTCCATACGATCACCTTTACTCATGACTTGACCGAGTAAAGTTTTAAACGCAGGTGTACGATTGGTTGGGTTAAAAGCAGTGACCTGAACTGATGCTGACTTTTTAGCAACGTCCACTTAAGGTCACTTCATATTCGCCGCCTTGTCCATTAAACAAGGTAGCCGTTTCACCGACTTGAGCACGCAAAACTTTGACCCAGTGGTGAAACACAGTTTCAGTCAGTTCGACAGTGTGATCAACATTGAGTTCTGCTTCCATAAAAAAACGAGGCATTCGGTTTTACTCTCAAATAGGGTGAATCTAGTTTAAATGCTTATGCTAAACCGAGGTCTAGTACAAGCTGACGGGTAGGGTCAGTCGTGTTCATGGTGTAGAAGTGCAAACTTGGTGCGCCCCCTGCAATCAGGCGTTCGCAAAGTTTCACAATTACTTCATGACCAAATGCTTTGATGCTGGCCGTGTCATCACCATAGGTTGCCAGTTGTTTACGAATCCAACGTGGAATCTCAGCGCCTGTACCATCTGCAAAGCTAATCAAGTTGCTGGCATTGGTAATTGGCATAATGCCTGGTGCAACTGGAATGTTCACGCCTTCTTTTTGAATGCGATCTACAAAGTAGAAGTAGGCATCTGGATTAAAGAAGAACTGTGTTAAACCAGCATTGGCACCTGCATTGGCTTTGTCGCAGAAACGCTGAATGTCTAAATCAAAGCTTTCTGCTTGTGGATGCATTTCAGGATAAGCGGCAACTTCAATATGGAAGTGATCACCTGAATGCTCACGGATAAAGCGCACGAGGTCTGTTGCGTATGGCAACTCGCCTAAACCGACTTGTCCAGAAGGTAAATCGCCACGTAAAGCGACAATACGGTCAATACCTTGATCTTTGTAGATGTCGAGTAACTCAGCAATACGTGCTTTGTCATCGCCAATACAAGATAAGTGCGGTGCAACAGGCGTACCTTTACCATTGAATTCAGCAATGGCAGCAAGGGTACGTTCACGGGTAGAACCACCAGCACCGTAAGTAATTGAGAAGAACTCTGGGTTTAATAACTGAAGTTCTTGGTGTACGACTTTAAGTTTTTCTGCACCAGCATCGGTTTTGGTTGGGAAAAAACTCAAAAGAAATTGGAACTTTTTTGCTCATCATCAAATCCTTTTTTATAAATGCTATTTTTTGTGTTTGCTCTCATCCCATCCTTCTCCCAGAGGGAGAAGGGGATTCATTACATTGAATAGAGATAACAAGATTTCACTGCTAACATCATTTGGTAATGAAAGTCCCTCTCCTGAGCAGACTTTAAGCACTGCTTTAAAGTTCAGCGCAAGAGAGGTTAGGAGAGGTTTGCAACTTAGTATTTATAAGCGTCAGATTTGAACGGACCTTCAACAGCTACACCTAAGTAGTCTGCTTGTTCTTGAGTCAATTGAGTCAAGACACCACCAAAACCAGCAACCATTGCCGCAGCAACTTCTTCATCTAATTTCTTAGGAAGAAGTTCTACACGGATTGCCGCTTGCTTTTGATCTTCTGGAAGATCAGCAAATTTTTCAGCGAATAAGTGCATTTGACCTAAGACTTGGTTGGCAAATGAACCATCCATAATACGTGATGGGTGACCTGTTGCATTACCTAGGTTAACTAAGCGACCTTCAGAAGAAGGATCAAGTAGTTGTTTTCATCTTCTGAACGATAAACTTGGTGAACTTGAGGTTTCACTTCAACCCACTTGTAACCACGTAAGTAGTTTGTGTCGATTTCAGTGTCGAAGTGACCGATGTTACACACCACTGCACCTGCTTTTAATGAATCAAGCATTGCAGCGTCACATACGTGGTAGTTACCTGTTGTCGTTACGATCAGGTCAGTGTTTTCAAGAAGGTCAACATTGATGTCTTCTTTTTTACCAGTCTGTACGCCATTTTTGTATGGAGATACAACTTCGTAACCGTCCATGCATGCTTGCATTGCACAGATAGGGTCAACTTCAGTTACACGTACAATCATGCCTTCTTGACGAAGTGATTGAGCAGAACCTTTACCTACATCACCATAACCAATCACAAGCGCACGACGACCAGATAAAAGCATATCTGTACCGCGTTTGATTGCATCATTCAGTGAGTGGCGGCAACCATATTTGTTGTCATTTTTAGACTTAGTTACTGAGTCGTTGACGTTGATTGCAGGAACTTTCAGAGTACCGTCACGAAGCATTTCATACAGACGTTGAACACCTGTAGTCGTTTCTTCAGTTACGCCATGAATTTTTGCAATCACTTCAGGGTATTTTTCATGAACAAGGAGGGTTAAATCACCGCCATCATCCAAAATCATGTTGGCATCCCAAGGCGTGCCATTTACATTGATTTGTTGTTCTAAACACCACATGTACTCTTCTTCTGTTTCACCTTTCCAAGCAAATACAGGTACACCTGAAGCCGCAATTGCAGCAGCAGCGTGGTCTTGAGTCGAGAAGATGTTACATGAAGTCCAACGAACTTCTGCGCCTAATTCAACCAGGGTTTCAATAAGAACCGCAGTTTGAATGGTCATGTGAATACAACCAAGGATTTTTGCGCCAGCAAGTGGTTTTGCAGCAGCATAGCGCTTACGTAGGCCCATAAGTGCTGGCATTTCTGCTTCAGCAAGTTTGATTTCTTTACGGCCGTAGTCAGCGAGTGAAATATCAGCAACTTTGTAATCTGTAAATGAAGCAGTAACCGCGTTCATCACGATCTCCTAATATAAAAAATTGATCATTCAGTTCGCGGATGCCGTTGTTGATTCAAAAGGGATTTGAACCGGATCGTCGAGCCTAGCGATTTCACATTTATGTACCTGTGAAAAAGTCGCAGCATCCCTCGACTAGCGAAGTATTGTACTTGGAAATTGATTCAGTTCCAACGATGTTTTGTTTATTATCAACACAATCATCTTTTTTGAATTGTGTTATGGCCTTGAATATCCCTGAATCCTTAATGAACCTTGAAGCCAATGGCGGTATTTATGCGGTATGGATGCTACTCCAACATTTATATATCGATGCGGATATTGAACAGTTGATAGAGGTCTGTGGTTATGATGCAGAAAACGGAACGACAACCATTGGCTTGGCAGTCGGATTAAAGAAATTTGGCTTTGATGTTCAATTTTATACTGATGAAGACTCAGAGCTTCAAGCACAAGAAAATTGAGTTATGCAGAAGCTGAGCAACTAAAGCTGCCAGTTTTAGCGGCCATCAATTACCAACAAATTCAACAGGCATTTGAGCAAAATAAATTTATCATTGTCTATTACGATACTTTAGAAGGCGTCGGAAACCATTCACTGGTTTATTCTATAGATGAACAAGAAATCTGTTTTCTTTGACAGTTTTGATGCGATGCCTGCATCTGCATTTGAACAACAGCGAAAAGCCGAAGGTATTTGTCGTCAGGTGATCATTATTGATAATGCAAACTTTGAGACTCATGCAGAAGATTAAACATTAAAGAAGAAGATTAAAATGAAAAAGATCCTCGGACTATGCGTGTTCATCTCTATGCAGATCAGTGCGAATGACAGCACGGGTTTTGTGGCAACGGGCGGTGTGCAATATCTGAAAAATCCAAAAATCAGTATGCAAAGTGAAGATTTGTTTATCAGTAAAAACATCATTCGGGTGAATTACCAATTTAAAATCTTACCGCTCAAGATATTACGGAAACTGTTTTATTTCCCTTGCCGCGTGTGGGCAGTTCGCGTGAAAGCGATTTTGCGCATACCGAACAATTGATTCAAAGCTTTAAAGTACAAGCCAATGCACAAAAGATTCAGCCAGAAACGCATGTGCGTGCATTTTTACCCGCTTTAACGGCAAGTGGGGACTTCAATTCCAATGGCGAAGTTGTCGATGTGACTGCAGGTTTGAAAAAATGTGGTTTTTCAGATCAAGATTTGATGTATCCGTGGTTATTGCAACAAGACTCTACGCTTAATCAGCGTTGTATCGTTGTCAGGACAAAACGGTACAGCAGCTTTTAAAACCGTATCAAGCGGATGGTGAAATATATTGGGAATCGCAAATTATTTATAGTTGGCAGCAGAAGTTTAAGGCCAATGCGTTGACCCATGTACAACATGAATACATGCCATTGGTCGGTGGTTCGGTCTCTTTATATCCTGAAGAGGATGAAAAAACCTATTGTATGGATCAAAGCTTCAAGCGGGTTTGAAAAAGGCCAAGTCGCAATATGAACCTTATCAAGCGTTAGGTTATATCTTAAAAACGGGTGCAAATTGGGCGAAACCTATTCAAAGTTTTAAAACTGACCATTGAGCGTGACCCGAATGAGTTGGTTTCATTTTGTTGGAATGGTCAGGTGAAAAAGATCAGTTCGACACAATTTCAAATAACAGAAAAGGATTTTGTACCGAAGCAGGATTTAGATATTATTTTTGTGCGTAAGTTTTAAGTCCAATTTTTTGGGCGTTCTTTTGTTTCGGCAAAAGAACCAAAACATTTGTCATCCGAAAAATCTGTTTACTTTCCGAATGTCGAGCGCCTTTTGTTGCAAAAAAATTCATTTTAAAGGCGACTACTTCGTCTTATGCTGCAAATAAAAGCATTGCTTTTAATCTTGCTCAGGTTGCGGATGACCTTATGGCGTATCGAATGAAATTTTAAAAATGCCAGTCAGTTTATTCACTAACTGGCATGACATCAAAGGATGGATTTTTTTTTATTCTTGTTCTGCGTCATCTGCCTTATCGTGCCAGTATTTGGCTTTTGCTTCATCTGCATCGATACCTAATGCATTTCATAAATGAAGGCCAAATCACGCATGGCTTGAGCTTCACCCAGTTCCGCTGCTTGTTGTACCAGTTCAATTGACTTAGCGACATCTTTTTCAACCACATCGCCCCGACGGTAAAAACCAGCTAACTCTAATATTGCAGTAGGGTGTTTGAGTTCAGCGGCTTGTTTTAACCAGTGATGTGCATGTCCAAAGTAGGTTTCAGCTTCGCTTGGATCTTCTTCGCGAAGTTCTTTGGCATAAAAAGCATAACCTTCACCCAGCCAATACATGGCTTCTACATGACCCAATGCTGCTGCTTTGAGCGCCCATTCTTCTGCAAGCGTAATGTCATCTTCATTTTCACTTTGCATATACAGTTCAGCAAGTTCAAATTGAGCGTCACTATTACCTGTTGTTGCAAGGTTGACCAATTCAGCAGGAATTTTAGGAGATTTAGGCATACAAATAACCAAAGATTTAAACTGTGGATAGCCTAATGCTTTCAAGTGAAAAAGCCAATCCGAAGATTGGCTTTTAGGTTCAGATCAGGTGCAAAGTTAGGCTGAATATAAATAAGAGTAAAACTGAAACAGCGATATTCTTAATTTTTGTTCAAAATAACTCAAGCAAAGTCCAACAAACAACGCTGCGAAAGTAATTACGCCCACCCAATAACTGATTTCGGTGCTCCAATGTCCTTGCGTTAAGCAAATGAGCAAAGAAATAATTAACAGTAACCAACCCACAGTGGTTGCTAAGCGTGTTTGCTGAAGTGTCAGCTCTTTAGCAAAGATTTGCTTTGGTGCTTAGACACACTGCTGGCAAGAGCAAAAAAACCTAAGGCTGCTAAAGCCCAAATGATCAGAAACCAAATCATGCTTCGGCCTCCTGAACAGGTGCTTTCACTTTTTTATTCGGCAAACCTTGATGTTTTTTAACTTTGTCATAAGCGAAATAGAAAATCACTGCCATTACCCACATGGCTAAATCAACCGATGCAATCATCCATTGACCCTGAGCAATGCTGTTCCACAAAGCCTGACCGCCTGTCATCAAGTTGACCACTGGCAGCAGGGCGAAAGCGAGTGTTGCCAATAAAAGTAAGTCTAACCATGCTTGGCGGTGGGTACGGAAAATGGCATAAATCAGCGTGAGTAACCATACGGTAAAGAAGCTACGAATTTCCCAGTTTAGACGCATTTCTACATCTGCTGGAATGAAACGATTGGCATAAAAATATGCCGCGCAGGCCAAAGGCAAACCAATAATGGCCGCAATATTTAGGACTTCAACCAGTCGGAAACCAAACGATTTATAGCCTTGTTTCTGCTGTTGGGGTGCACGTTTTACACACCAAAGGATCAGACCTGTAGCCACCATGAGCGTGCCTAAAATACCCGAGCAGAATAATAACCAACGCAGTGCTAAGTCGAGGCCACGCGCTTCGTGTAAGACGGTGACCACGTTATAGATGCCACTTGGAATCGATGGATTTTTGATTCGTATATTTTTATCCGTTTCGTCTTGACCTGTGACCCCATTATAGTTGAGGGTTGCATACACATTGCGATGCGCGACGCTTTCAGCACGCAAGGCACGCAACTCAATTTTGGCTTGGTCTGTATTGGGTGAAATAATGTTAATTGAAGAAGTTGGATTGTCTTTCCACTGTTGTTGTACCGCTGCCATAATTGGCGCTAAGTCTGTCAGTGGTGCAGGGCGGAGTTCGGGTTGTGGACGTTCCTCACCACGACCTTGAGCATGTTCACCGCGTTGCTGTCCGCGTTCTCCACGAGCCGCTCTTTCGCCTTCGGGTTGACCTCGATCTTCGCGCTGCACATCTTCAGCCTTTTGGGGCTGCTCAATCATGCTGGCCTGTTGGTCACGTAAAAACTGTTGTCGATTTTCATACGCTTGGTTAATTCCCCAAGGCATGAACATAAACATGAGCAGTAGTAAGCCACTAAAGGTAATCATTAGATGAAAAGGCAGTGCAAAAACAGCGGTTGCATTGTGTGCATCTAGCCATGAGCGCTGACCTTTGCCAGAGCGAAAGGTAAAGAAATCTTTAAAGATTTTTTTATGGGTAATGATGCCGCTAACAATTGCGACCAACATGAACATGGTGGCAATCCCGACCAACCAACGCGTCCACAGGCGGGGTAAACCGTACAATTCAAAATGGAAACGATATAGGAATCCACCACCACGCGTATCCCGTGGTTCAATCACTTCACCAGTCGCACTGTCTAAGGTGATGCGTGTTCCACCACGACGTGCTTTCGGGTCTTCACCAACGGCACGAATAATCACTTCAGTTGTGGTTTGGCGTGAGTTGGGCAGTTGAATGTTCCAACTGCCAGCATCTGGGTGGTTTTTCTGTAAATAGTTGAGCGCGACCTGCATCTGTTGCACTTGAGACTGCGCAGGGATAGATTGATGTGTTTCGGGTTTCATCCAAGTAGAAATTTCATTTTGGAAAAAACTCAGGGTTCCAGTTACAAAAATTGCATACAGCAGCCACCCTAAAATGAGACTGGCCCATGTATGCAACCATGACATGGATTGGCGCGGTCCTTCCGCTTTTTGATCAACACGCATTGAAAAAACTATCCTAAAAATTTGAGTAGGGCATACAGTGCAATACATGGCACAGCAATGCCGAGCGTTGCTTTTAAGGTTTTTTGAACCATAAAGACCCAAATAAAGGCAGCACAGTTAAGACAAAATGCAATGAGGGTGGCGCTCATGGCTGCATTCACAGGATTTGCAATAAAGACTTTAGCAATGGTTAACGCAGAGAGCGCAGCAAGGAGATAACCTCCAAGCAAGGCAAGTGCAAATCGATACAACACCATCAGACGGTAGCTAACGGGTGTGTCGACTTTCTTCTTTTTGGCAGGCTTCGGACGGACTTTTTCCGAATGAACCAAGGCATCAATTTGAGTGGTGCTATTCATGGAAGAGAGTTGGTGTATTAGTAAACAATATTGCAAATGATAACAATTATTATTTAAATAAAATAGATGGTAACTTTATTTATTTTTTCTGTAACGGTAAGTGAGTTTGGTGAACAGAAAAATTTGGATTGTAGTCGCTGCCTTTTTAAATCGATTTGATTCTTATTGTTATTTCTCTAAGGAATGGCTACACAGTGTTACCAAATCACGTTATACGCTGTTTTGATCTGCGTTAGTTTCATAGTCAATACTTGGGCGAATTTGGAGGAAAAGATGGCTGCTTTTATTAATGCCGAACAGGCAAAAATTATGTCCAACCAAGCGTATTTAGATATTGAAATCTATAAATTACGTTTAGCATCACTAATTGAGGAGAGTGCGAAACAGGGAAATACTGCGGTATTTACCGTATTGCCAAAACATTTACCCTTAGAAGATATTCGTCATCTTTCAGCAGAACTGACCCAACTGGGATATCAAGTCCGTTTGGAAGTGGAAGAGTTCTATTACCGTTTAAACGTGTATTGGATTTAAAACTTCACTTTGATGTCTTGGTTTATATTGTGTGGATAAAATAAAAGCCCGTAAACGGACTTTTATCTTTTAGGAGTTTCGAAAACCGATGAGAGGGTTATGGTTGAATATCGGAAGCTTTTGTATGATAGGGATTCTTTAAATCTAGTGTCTGTTCAAGCTCATGATCGAAATATCGGTGAGCATACTATCGAAGCGTTGAGCATTGTAATGAATCAACTGATCTGCTTCTTCAGGACTGATGAATCCTGTTTCAAGTGCATGTTGAATATGTGATTCAAAATCTAAGCCTTCAAATTGTCCTTTGGACTCCGCTTTTTTAAAACTTCGTCCACAGAGGATCAATCTTTAATGCTGCTTGGAAGGCATTTTCCATACGCCCAAAGACATCATTGGGATCGGTATTGTAAAAAACATGCTGCTTTAGTTGTTCACGGAAAGGATTATTTTCCATGATCGCACGTCCTAATTGTGTTTTGTAGCTGATCACTTGGTTGCTGGCAACACGACCAAAAGGGAAACAGATGAATTTGACTGCACAAGCTGCGGCTCGCATAGGAAAGTTTGCGAATAGCCCATCAAATGCATCCTGAATTTGGACAAATGCTTTTTCTAAAGCCAGTTGAGCATGTTGTTGTTCAGCCTCACTACGTTGTCCTTTTTCATAAAACTTCAAAATAGCGGTCGCGATAAATAGATGGGAATGAATGTCAGCCAAACGCCCTGAAACCATTTCTTTGCGTTTAATATCGCCTGCAAGTAAGCCTAAACAAAGGTCTGCGGTTAAGGCGAAGTTTGCACTGAAACGGTTAATGGTTTTGTAAAAAGGACGTGAGAAAGCATCTATCTGTGCGGAAGCATCTGAAGGGCCACCGAATATGCCATAACTGAATGAACGGGCTGTGCGGTTAAAGGTATAAGCCAATGTTTAAAAAGCAGCGTGTCGAAAGGCGTTAATGCTGCCTTTGTATCTTCTGCTTGAAGGAGTTGTAGCTCTTCATATAAGTAAGGATGACAGCGCATTGAGCCTTGACCAAAGATCATTAAAGAACGGCTTAAAATATTGGCCCCTTCAACGGTAATCGAAATAGGGATGGCTTGATAATTCAATGCTAAAAAATTGCGCGGCCCCATTTGTACTGCCCGTCCGCCAACGACATCCATCCCATGATTGACAATTTACGCATGGTTTCGGTGGCATAGTATTTGGCCATAGCTGTCATCACAGCAGGTTTTCCACCTTCATTTAAACCACAAGTCACCATATAGCGAAAAGCTTCTAACATATAGGCACCGCTGGCAATATCACTGGTGGCTTCTTGCACGCCTTCAAAATGTCCTACAGAAATTTTAAATTGTTGGCGGACTTTGGCAAAAGCACCGACGCTTAAATAGGCCATTTCAGCTGAAGCAGTGGAGAGCGCTGGCAGGGAAATCCCACGACCTACGGCTAAGCATTCCATCAGCATGCGCCAACCTTTACCTGCATTTTCCACCCCACCAATAATCCAATCGAGTGGGATAAAAACATCTTGTCCATCGACCGTGCCATTCATAAAGGGTGAACCAGGATTATGTCGCGCACCGACTTGGACACCGTCATGACTGGCAGGTAATAATGCGCAGGTGATGCCATATTCAGTTTTGCTTGCATCGCCTAATAGTCCATCAGGGTCATAGAGTTTAAAAGCGAGACCAATCACAGTCGCAATAGGCGCCAGTGTAATCCAGCGTTTTGAAAAATTCATACGTAAACCGAGTATTTCTCGGCCTTCAAACATGCCATAACAGACCATGCCTGTATCAGGTATTGCACCTGCGTCGGAACCAGCCTCGGGACTGGTTAAACCAAAGCAGGGGATTTCTTCGCCTTTGGCGAGTCCTGGTAGATAGCGTTGTTTTTGTTCCTCAGTTCCATAATGTAAAAGCAATTCACCTGGACCTAGAGAGTTGGGCACCATACAACTGACGGCAGTGGTTAGGGAACGTGAAGAAATTTTGCTCATGATGCGGCTTTGGGCAAGGAGCTAAACGCACGACCGCCGTATTCTTTGGGAATAATTAAACCTAAAAAGCCTTGTTCTTTGATATATTGCCATGCCTCAACAGGAAGATCTTTTAAGTGGTGATGAATTTCCCACTCATTGAGCAAACCGCAAAGGTGTTCAACTTCATGATCTAAGAAGGATTGTTCTTCAGCAGACAGAGTTGGGTAGACATAACCATCAAATTTTTTCCAGTCAGGCGCACCCATAAATAATTCTTTTTCCCACCAACTGGTGCCAGCATCTAATGCTTCACGCTCGGTACTGCTCATACTCGGCATGGCTTTGGCTAAAGTTTTATAGGCAGGTTGAGTGATTAAAGACTTGCGTAATGGATCAATAACCACAACCAGGCTGAGAATAATTAAGGGCAGACCTAGAAGTAATGACCACGGACTGATAAAAATAGCAGCGAAGAGGGATGCAAAAATAATGATTGCAGTTGCCATCAAGCGACTGAGTTCAAAATAAAAAATAGCCCAGAGGATAAAGATTAAAAACAGAATGGCGAAAATGAAACCCATTGAAACCTCCCGTTGTTTACACCGTGAGGTCAGTCATACGTTTTATAGAATTCCACGGAAAATAAGGCAAAACGTAGACTAAAAAGGTGTAATAAAATGAATTTGATGTGATGTGTAGCATCACGATTATCTTAGACTTTGAATTAGATTAGGATGTTTATTGAACAATGACTGTGTTAGAAATGTATGAATACGGAATTGAAAAATATAAAGAACGAAGATCGTATTAAAAAAAAGCCCTCATATGAGGGCTTTTAATTTTTGCGTTTTAACTGTTTAACACCACAGCAAATTAAGCTTCAATCGTTTGGACAGCAATCTTTTTCGCAGGATCTGCTTTGCGACGTACTGCTGGTACAGGTTCGCCATAGTATTGACGGTCAGCGAAGTAGCTTGAACGAACCATCGGCGCTGCCCAAATATTTCTAAAGCCCAGCTTTTGACCATGCGCAGTGTAGCGTTCAAATTCTTCTGGTGTAACGAAGCGGTCAATCGGCGCATGTTCTTTTGAAGGCTGTAAATACTGGCCAATCGTTACATAGTCAACGCCGTGTGCATGCAAGTCATCTAAAAGTGAAATGACTTCTTCTTCAGTTTCACCAATACCGACCATCAAACCACATTTGGTTGGAACGTCAGGGCAATATTCTTTAAAACATTTTCAACAGATTTAGAGAGTGTTGATAGTCTGAACCTGGACGCATCGCTTTGTATAAACGCGGCACAGTTTCAATGTTGTGGTTTAAATACATCAGGTGGACACTCAGTCATAATGCGAAGAGCAATGTCCATACGACCACGGAAGTCAGGTACCAAAATCTCAAGTAAAGTATTCGGGCTTAATGCACGAGCTTCTTTAATACAATCAACAAAGTGTTGTGCACCACCATCAAGTAAGTCATCACGGTCTACAGAAGTGATCACGGCATATTTTAAACCTAAGTTTGAAATCGTTTCAGCCATATGACGTGGTTCGTCTGCGTCAAGTGCATTTGGACGACCATGTGCCACGTCGCAGAAAGGACAACGACGTGTACAAATGTCACCCATAATCATAAAGGTTGCAGTACCGCCACCAAAACATTCAGGGAGGTTTGGACACGCAGCTTCTTCACAAACGGTATGTAGTTTTTGTTCACGTAGGGTTGATTTAATGCGTTGCACTTCTTCGGGTGCTGCCATTTTCACGCGAATCCAATCCGGCTTGCGTGGCGTTTCAACCGTAGGAATAACTTTTACAGGTATACGCGCGACCTTTTCTGCGCCACGAAGTTTGATACCCTGCTCAGGTTTACGGTTTTCAGACATATTCAACTATTCCACTGTTTTTGACGGGGAGATGCTAAAAATAGCAGTATTAGTATAGCGGAAATGCGAATTGATAGGGCGGAAATACTATTCATTTACTAAATGTGGTTATCACTTAATATATGTAAGCTAAATACAGCAAATTGCCTGCAATTACGTCATAATATGCCAAGATAAGTAATAAGTTTTTGAAGAAGGAGCGTTGAATGCCACGTAAAAAAGAGGTCGTTGGTGGAACTTTCGTTAAATACGATGCGGTCGTTCTAGGTTCAGGCCCTGCGGGTGAAGGCGCGGCAATGAAACTTGCCAAATCTGGAAAGCGTGTTGCGATTGTAGATGTACGTGAGCAGCTCGGTGGTAACTGTACCCACGTGGGGACCATTCCAAGTAAAGCTTTACGTCAAACGGTATCGAGTATTATCCGTTATCGCCGTGACCCAATGTTTAAAAAAAATGGGCGACTGGCGCCAGTTTACCATGAAGCAAGTGCTTCAAAATGCACATAAAGTGATTCAACAACAGGTTGATACACACTCACGTTTTATGACCGCAATAAAATTGATATTTACCATGGTCGTGCTTACGTTCAAGACCAAAATACAGTTTTAGTATTTAGCCCTGAAGGTATTAAAGAAACGATCATGTGCAAACAATCGTGATCGCAACGGGTAGCCGTCCATACCGTCCTGCGGCGCTTGATTTTAACCATCCACGTGTATTTGATTCGGACAAATTTAGACCTTGATTATTCGATTCAAAAAATCATCATTATGGTGCAGGTGTAATTGGTTGCGAATATGCGTCTATTTTCATTGGGACTAGATCATAAAGTTGACCTGATTAATACACAGCATAAATTGCTGAGTTATCTAGACGATGAAATTTCTGATGCTTTGTCTTATCACTTACGTCAACAAGGTGTCTTGATTCGCCATAATGAGCAGATTGATCATCTTGAAACCTATGATGATCACGTGGTGCTACATTTACAAAGCGGTAAGAAAATTAAAGCAGATGCTATTTTGTGGTGTAATGGTCGTTCTGGAAATACGGATGGCTTAGGCTTAGAAAATGTGGGTATTACACCAAACAGCCGTGGTCAAATTACAGTCAATGATCAATACCAACCGAAGTGGAAAACATTTACGCTGCTGGTGATGTGATTGGTTGGCCTTCACTGGCTTCTGCTGCATATGACCAAGGTCGTTGTGCAGGTGCAAACATGAGCGGTGAAGTGGGTGTGGAACCTGTGGTTGATATTCCGACAGGAATTTATACCATTCCAGAAATTTCTTCGATTGGTAAAACTGAACAAGAGTTAACCGAAGAAAAAATTCCGTATGAAGTGGGTCAGGCTTCTTTCCGTCATTTGGCGCGTGCGCAAATTACAGGTGACACAGTGGGTGAATTGAAAATTTTATTCCACCGTGAAACTTTGGAAGTGCTGGGTGTTCATTGCTTCGGTAATAACGCATCGGAAATTATTCACATTGGTCAGGCGGTGATGAATAGTCCAAACAATACCATCAATTATTTCGTAGAAACGACGTTTAACTATCCGACGATGGCTGAAGCATATCGTGTAGCGACTTTAAATGGTATGAACCGTTTGTTCTAATTTTTATAGTATTTTCAGAGACCTGTAAGTTTAGACTTGCAGGTTTTTTTATATCTAAAATTGCTATTTTTTATTGTAGGTATGTCTCAATGTCTAAAACTTTTCACCAATTTGTGCGGTGGTAGGTGAGTGCGACAAGTAAGGGGGAGGGGGCAACTTTGCTTATGAGATACAAGTAATTTTGTGGGTGCCATGTTTCTTAGCGTAGAACATGGAGAGAGAATGATCCAGTGATACGGCATAGCAGATATTTTTAGACATAAAAAACCAACAAAGTTGGCTTTTTGAATTGGGCTGCGACGTGAAATCAGTTACAGGATGAACTGATGTAAGAAGTAGGCAGAAATCATCATGCCTAACACAAAAAACATGCACGAATAAGCGTCAAGCTGATAACGCTTTTCTAATTGATGTTCAACATGCTGTATATTTTCTTCTTGCATAATTTTCATGGAAGTTTTTATTCCGATTTAATTATCGTTAAAATCCTATTGCATGTTTGTATTTTTAACATAAAAAATTGCTTAAATAAAGTACTAATTAAAAATAATCAGATCTCCACTATACATAATCACTTAAATATTCAAGTTTATGCTCTGTTAATCCAGAAGCCAGTAGCTACCAATAACTAACTATCTGAAAGTCATAGAACTTAGGATTTTATTATTCATCGTTAAAATAATATAATTGAATTTAAAACTGTGGATAAAAGTTCTTTTAAATGAATTTAAAATACCAAAAGATAATAAAATATGTGGATAAGTTTTATACAAATGAATTCAAATTAAAATAAATCGTACTGATATAAATAAAAAAGCCAACGCAACCTTATACATCGATCTGGCATAGGCTGAGTTGGCTTATTTTTATAAATTATTGATTTAATGCATAAATATTGGCTTGAATCCATATATTGCCGCGAATGTATTGTCCAATATTAAAGTTGGCGTACTCTGGATTTTTAGTGGCAATACGAATCAGTGTTGCAGGTTGGTTGTCTTCATGAATCAAGGCAACATCAAGCAGAGTGTAATCTTGTTCCATAAATTGCATGCTGGTTTTGCCAACAATATTCCCTTGGAACCATGCTTCATCTTCCTGACCGATCTTTTCGCCATACAAATAAGCGACCATTTTTGAAAAATCGACAGTCACAGGTTCTTTGTCATCATCCGACTTTGGTTCCCATGCATCAATCTGTTCTTGTAGGTTTGCAGGAGCAATGCCATTGTTTGCTGCCAAAATATCGTTCAAGGCACGATGATGTTTAATCGATGCCGGGTCATCAACCACCAGTTGTTCGTGTTCTGCGACTGCTTCTAGTTCATATGCCCATGCATTGAGATGTGCAATATAGGTTTGGTCTTTTTGGTATTGAGCATGATTGACGCTATATAAGCTGTCATAAGCATAGACGATACTGTTATTGCCTAAGTTTAAGCGTAAAACGGCTTGTGTGTTGGATTGACCGCGAATGATGCGTTCAACCACAGCAGACACTTTATAGGGGCTATTAAAACTTGGAAATGCAGTTTTAACAGCCTTAGGTTTATTGTCTTCAACCGCGATGACTTGAGTCAGTTGAACAGCCGCTTGACTTGGACCTTGAATGAGCCAGCAACCCGCATCCATATCTTGTTCAGTCTGGCATAAAACCCATCGGCATGATTGGTGCATTTAAAGCTAAACCTAACCATTTAGGGACATCTTGTGCAGGGTTATCTGTGAGTAAATTCCAATGCTCGACGTGGCTACCAAAGTTTTGGTCATCAATGGTGATTATTTCTGGACTATTTTGATTGTTCATATGCACGATTGAATGAGGTTATATATCCCTATTAAATCGAGGGTTATTTCTATATTTCAAGTCCTATATTTTATTTTTACTGGAAAATCATCAAAAAAGAGTAAAGCCTTACTTTATTTGACAGACAAAATAGTAAAAGCATTTCCTTGTGATACTTAAAAAGTATGACACAAGCGTTGTATTAGAGATTTTGAGCGGTTTTATCTATTATGCTCAAGCACTGAGTTTGTTAGACTAAGGCAGTTTCTTTTGTTTATGGATGTGCAGTGCTGCCATTTAAACTGTGGGTCGATGCAGATGCATTGCCTAAAATTTTACGGGAAGTGATTTTACGCGCTTCAGATCGTTATCAGCTTGAAGTGACCTTTGTGGCCAATCAAAATGTAGGGATTACGCCTTCCGTTCGTATAAATTCGATTCAAGTAATGAGTGGGGCGGATGCCGCGGATAAAGAAATCATCGAACGCATGAAAGAGAATGATATTGTGATGACACAAGACATTCCGCTTGCCGCGCAAGTGATTGAAAAGGGTGGAATCGCAATTCACCCACGTGGTGAAATCTATACCACCGCTAATGTCAAAGCCCGCCTACATTTACGTGATTTTATGGATTCATTACGTGGAGCAGGTGTAAACACGGGTGGGCCACCACCTATTTCTGAGCGTGATAAACGCGAATTTTCTAGTTCTTTAGACCAAAACCATTCAAAAGCAAAAACGCAAAACTGCCATTTAGCATCGAGCTGATTATGTCTTCTAAAGCCAATCTGATGGCAACCTATGGATTATTGGTTTTTATTTGGTCCACAACGCCTTTAGCGATTGTGTGGAGTGTGACCGATTTACATATGCTGTGGGCGTTGGTATTACGCTTTTTTATTGCTTTGCCTTTAGCGATTTGTTTGTTATTGGTCTTAAAGCGACAGTTCCCCACCGATAAAGTTGCTTGGCATAGTTATTTGGCTGGTTCTTTTAGCTTGATTGGTTCCCAGTTTTTCACCTATGTGGCGACCAATTATATTAGTTCAGGCATGATTGCATTGATGTTTGGCTTAGCACCGATTATGGCAGGGCTGATTGGTCGTTTTTACTTTAAGACCTATTTGAGTGCGATGCAGTGGCTTGGGATGTGTATTGCACTGCTGGGACTTGCGATCATTTGCCTTGCAGGTACAGCACAGCATGTTCATCCGTTTGGGATTGGACTGATGTTACTGAGTGTATTTTCTTATGCAGCCTCTATTTTCTGGGTGAAAAAAGTCAATGCGAATATTGAACCCGTTGCACAAGCGACAGGTTCAATTTTGGTGTCGACATTGGCGGCTATATGTATTGTGCCATTTATTTGGCAGCATGCACCGCAGCAAATTCCCGATTTGAAAACTTGTTTGGCGCTGCTATATACGGTCATCATGGCGTCATTGATTGCGATGTTCTGTTATTTTAAATTGGTGCAGAAAATTCAACCCACGACTTTATCGCTGACTACCGTCATGACGCCGATGATTGCTTTATTTATAGGTGCTGTGTTGAATCAAGAAAAACTTTCGATGATGGTGATTTTGGGTGCAGTGGTTTTACTGTCAGGTTTGTTCGTTTACTTTTATAAAGATCTTCAGGCAAGTCGGAAACTTGCCCAAAAGTTTAAAAAGCCAAAACTAGTCCAAGGTTCTGGCTTTAATGATCTTCGACCGTCAAAGAAATACAGTCGGCCAATTTGACACGATCTTGCGGATGCAAGGTAATAAAGTATGCTCCCGTACGGCACTTGCCATTTTCTTCTTCATTGCTGTACACCACTTGTGCAATCGCGGCAATATGGAAGAAGTTTTCAGGGTGGCTCAAGGTTAAGTGGATATAGGTACCATCTTGAATTTGTTTTTCACTATAGAAACTCAAACCACTTTCTGAAAAGTTCACATGTTCAGGCGTAGGTAACATGGTTTGTACAATTGTGTCGTACAAAGACCCCGTGATCAGGTTTAATTTCTGGTTAAATAGGGATAAGATTCGAGCAATTTGTTGATCTTTTTCAGATAATTGTTCTAATTCGTAGTTTAGTGCATGATCAAATTGATCTAATTCTGCGAGTAGTAGAAAATAGCGCGGTAAAACAAAATTAGGATCGTAAGGGTCATTCAGGGCAACATCATCAGAAATGATCTGATAGTTAATTCTCAAGGCCGCATCGATTCGTGACATCACACGACGTTCTGGTTGAACGTTTTGATGCTGTAAATTTTCCATAATTATGACCTCGGACTAGATGGTATGTTTAAACCAATCTCGCTGTATATAGGGTTGAGATATACTCGCGCACGGCGTAGCAACCACTTTATTTCTTTTATTGCACTGGTTTTCGATGATCGGTCTGACACTGGGTGTGGCTGTACTTATTACAGTCTTATCTGTAATGAATGGTTTCGACCGAGAGCTGAAAACACGTGTACTTGGAATGATACCTCAAGCCACTGTTTCTTCAACACAAATTTTAACAGATTGGCCTGAACTTGCAAAAAAAATTGAGACAAAGGAACACGTCACAGGCGTAGCACCGTTTACTCAATTGCAGGGGATGCTTACGGCACAAGGCCAAGTGGCTGGAATTATGGTCACGGGGATCGAACCTCAATATGAAAAAAAGGTTTCGATTATCCAAGATCACATGGTTGAAGGTGGTATTGATAACTTAAAAAAAGGTGAGTTTTGGTATTGTTCTAGGCAAACAAATGACCGATGCCTTAGGTTAGGTTTAAATGATAGTGTGACTTTGGTTTTACCTGAGGCAACACCATCTCCAGCGGGTGTGGTACCGCGTTTTAAACGTTTCAAAATTGTGGGTATTTTCAGCATTGGTGCTGAGGTCGATTCGATGATGGGCTACATTGCCTTGAATGATGCATCTACTTTGTTACGCTTACCTGATGGTGCGCAAGGCATTCGCTTGAAATTGGATGATATTTTTGCAGCACCTAAAGTAGCTGATGAAATTGTGATGGATCTGCCAAGTGGTTTTTATGCCTCGAATTGGACCTATACTCACGGCAATTTGTTTAGTGCGATCCAAATGGAAAAGGCTATGGTGAGCTTATTACTCTTCCTGATTGTCTTGGTGGCTGCATTTAATATTGTGTCGTCCTTGGTAATGGTCGTGACCGATAAAAAATCGGATATTGCCATTTTACGTACGCTTGGTGCCTCACCTGCAACTATTACCCGTATTTTTATGGTTCAGGGCACGATTATTGGTGTAATTGGTACGGTATCGGGCGCGATTCTCGGCATTGTTTTCGCCTCTGGAATTAGTGGTTTTGTAGGTTGGTTAAACAATGTGATGGGACTTCATCTGTTTGATGCCTACTTTATCAATTACTTACCATCGTATTTAAGATGGCAAGATGTATTAACCATTGTGTCCCTGTCTTTAATTTTAAGTTTCCTTGCAACAATTTATCCTGCAATGCGTGCTGCAAAAATCCAACCAGCGGAGGCATTACGCTATGAGTAAAATTGTTTTAGAAGCGCAAAATATTGAAAAGCATTTTACTGATGGTAAGTCGACTGTTGAGGTGATTAAAGGTCTATCTTTACAAGTCAAAGCAGGTGAATTTGTCTCGATTGTGGGGTCGAGTGGTTCAGGTAAAAGTACTTTGTTACATGTCTTGGGTGGTTTAGACCGTCCGAGTTCGGGCCAAGTGTTTTTGCAGGGCAGTCGTTTTGACAGTTTAAATGAAGCTGAGCGTGGTTATTTACGTAACGAACACTTAGGTTTTGTTTACCAGTTTTCATCATCTGTTGCCTGAATTTACTGCTTTGGAAAATGTGGCAATGCCATTGATGTTACGTCAAGGCACCAACTTTAAGGATGTACAAAAGCAAGCCGAATATTTACTCGAGCGTGTAGGATTGACGCATCGTTTAAACCCATAAACCAGGTGAGCTTTCGGGCGGGGAACGGCAACGGGTTGCATTAGCGCGTGCATTGGTGGCCAAGCCTGCGTTGATGATGGCAGATGAACCAACAGGCAACTTGGATCGGAAAACAGCAAGCAAAATTTTTGAACTGCTGATGGATTACGTCAGGAGTTCAATATGGCGATGTTGATCGTGACACATGAATGAACAACTGGCTCAGTCCGCCGATTCTATTTTGCATATGCAGGATGGTCTTTGGGTCAATAACTAGGCCTGAGTGCCGATAAAAATATGAGATAAAGCCACTATCTATTGAAGCCCACTTCGGTGGGCTTTTATTATGGCGCCAATAAAAAAAATAACTGAATAAAGAATGAAATTTTTATATGCTGCTGCTTGGATTGTAGGAATTGCATTGATGGGGCAAACCATCCCATTCTAAATCACC
>JACAAK010000064.1:0-16992 GCA_025093985.1 Calvatia gigantea | reverse complement strand
TTTGGTTCAAATATTGCAATCGACATCTGCTATAGCATTGGTCAAGCTGGCTGCTGCATAAACGGTAATAGCTTGCTCTGCATGTACCTGTACCCCAAGAGTCAAACCACAACATAACATCGCATATTGCATATACTTATTCTTAAAATTAAGCAGCACCATGTTCCCCTTAAGCGTTATAAATTGACCGATATGTTTTTAAAAATATATGGATACATAAGCAACGTCAATTCTAGAAACAGATTATTTATCGTTCAAGTTAAAGGATTTGTATCTTAATCACGTGACTGATACTACTCTTGCTATTTAGTCAGTAGAAATAAGAGCTTTTATCAAATAGAGGAAGCCTATTCGTGTATGTCATAAATGAATACGAGAGGAATCTAGCTGACCTGACTAGATTATGGTTTAAGGTGTTGAGCTATTTCTGCAAAATCCTGTTCAATCGCAAGGCGTGCTTTTATTTCCATTTGTCTAAATTGACTTAAAATACTGTCGCCCAAGTCCGTGAGTTTTGCCCCACCCCCATGCGTTCCACCTTTTTGAGTTTCGACTAATCCTGACTGAAAGCTATGATTCATGGTTTCAAACCAACTGCCATGCACGGCGGTAACTCATATTCATACTTTTGCAGCTTGAGAAATTGAGCCTGTACGTCGAATTTCTTCCAATAATTCTGCCTTACCCGGCCCAAATGCAATGTCTTGATTGAGAAGTATTCTGAGCTGTAATTTTAATTTGACGTCCTGCATACATTCACTCAAATAAAGACCTGTCATCAAAGCAGATGACCTAAAGAAAAACCTTTACTTTTTATACAGCAAAATTTTGAATATCAAGTATATAAAACAAAACCATCGCCGCGACAAAAACTCGCTAAGGTCAAACCTGACTGCTTTGCCATATTAATCGCCATACTGGTTGGAGCTGAAATACACGCCAGCAAGGCAATATTCAGTTGAGCACACTTACGAATCAACTCATAACTAGCTCGGCTGGTCATCACCACAAAACCTTGATTTACATCATAATGATGTTCTGCACTATAACCCAATAGTTTATCTAAAGCATTGTGTCCGGCCTACATCCTCAAACAAAGCCACTATTTCCCCCGCTTCAACCCATGCAGCCGCATGTGCACCGCCCGTCATTTGGGTGATTTTCTGTCGGGTATTGAGTTGAGCAATGGCTTGGGGAATTTGAACTAGCCATCCCTCACAAAGGGCTGTGGTAATTTGAGGTAAATCCAAATGAAGTTGCTGCAAGCTTTCAATCCCACAGAGACCACAACCCGTGCGTCCAACCATCATCCGTCGATGTTGTTTGAGCGCCATAAAGGCGCGGGTAGAAATCGTCATTTCGACTTGGATCCCAAATTCCGTTTCGTATATGTCTAAAGAGTAAAGCTCTTTCAAACTCGTCAAAATACCTTCAGACAAGCTAAAACCTTTCGCAAAGACTTCAATATCAGCTGGCGTTGCCATCATTACTGCATGCGAAATCCCATTATAAACCAAGGCAATAGGGTATTCTGCACCACAAAATCAGATTGTTCAACAGCTCTATTTTCACTTAAACGCTGAATATTAACAGTTTCATAGCCGAGAGAATTCAACATCAACGCCCGAATATCCATAATAATTTTCCAATATTCCCTAAACACCAAACCCTTCAATCATGAAAAAAATGACACCTGCAAATCAGGCGTCATTTCAGCATTGAATCAACTAACCTCTCGATTCACGATCTGATTGGCATCTTCAGGATCAACCGCTTGTGCCAAGTTGAAATGTTCAGGGCGCTTGGCCTGCATGCAAAATCACAGGCACGCTTTTCGAAGCTGGTATTTTGGCGTATTTATCATGGCTACTAAGTGCAACCAATGGATTGGTCTCCGGATAATAGGCTGCAAGGCTACCCCGTGGAATGTTATACGGTACGATACGGAAGCTTTGAACCACACGTTTAACACCATCCGAATAAATACTTTCGATATCCACCCATTGATCTGCAACAAAACCAGCCGCAGCGATATCTTCTGCATTCATAAACAAAACACGGCGCTGACCAAATACCCCACGATAACGGTCATCGAGTCCATACAAGGTTGTGTTGTATTGGTCATGAGAGCGTGTGGTCATTAGGGTATAGACTTTTGACCCAGTATATTGTTCAGCGTATTTATTCTCTTTATCGGCATACACTTCAGCCAACGGCGTAATTAAGAACTGTGCCTTGCCTACAGGCGTATTCCACACATGCTGATTGGCAGGATGCTCTAAGTGAAAACCACCCGGCTGATAGACACGTGTATTAAAATCATGGAATTCATCAAACACGTCTTCAATCGAATCTCGAATACGGTCATAACTTTCTACATACCATTTCCACTTGATATCACTGTCTGGCAAGACGGCTGCTGCCATACGCGCCACAATGTCAGGCTCTGAAAGTAAATTCTTAGAAGCAGGCTCATTACGCCTGCTGAAAGATGCACATTACTCATGGAATCTTCAACACTGACTGCCTGTGGCCCATGCTGTTGCATATCAATTTCGGTACGCCCCAAACAGGGTAAAAGTAATGCCTCTTTACCACAACCAAATGGCTACGATTCAACTTCGTTGCAATCTGTACCGTCAAATCACAACGACGTAAGCCTTCTTGTGTATACGGTGTATCTGGAGTGGCAACAGCAAAATTACCACCTAAACCAATAAAGGACTTTTACACCACCTTCATACATCGCCTTAATGGTATCCACCACGCCAAAACCATGTTCACGTGGCGACTTAATACCAAATACTCGGTCCAGACTATCCAGCAATTTTGGGCTTGGTCGTTCATTGATCCCCATGGTTCGATCGCCCTGCACATTACTGTGCCCGCGAATCGGTGCTAAGCCTGCCCCTGGACGACCAATATGCCCTCTTGCCAACATTAAGTTCGCGAGCATATGTACATTTGCAGTCCCGTTTCGATGCTGTGTAATCCCCATGCCCAACAGAAAATGGCCGTTTTGGCATCTAAATACATTTTAGCTAAAGATTCTAAATGCTCAGGGCTAAGTCCCGTATGTGCATGAATATCGGACCATGCAGTACGATCTATTTCTTCCATCATGGCATCGAAACCGACTGTATTTATTTCGATAAAAGATCGGTCAAACACGCTCTTTTTTCTGCTGCCAGTGCTTGAATATCCCACTCACGTAAATGTTTCAGCATCCCGAACATGAGTGCATAGTCACCGCCCACGTTGGGTTGGAAATAATAACGACTAATAGGTGTACTGCCATTGGTCATCATCTCAACAGGTGCTTGAGGATCTTGGAAACGTTCTAAACCACGTTCTTTTAAGGGGTTAATGGCAACGATATTGCCACCACGGCGCGACACTTCACGTAAAGTCCCCAACATCCGCGGATGGTTGGTGCCCGGATTATGCCCAAAACTGAAAATCGCATCGGCGATATCAAAATCGTCTAAAGTCACCGTTCCCTTACCCAAACCAATTGAGTCACGTAGGCCAACACTGGTGGTCTCATGGCACATATTGGAACAGTCTGGAAAATTATTGGTACCAAAAGCGCGGACAAAAAGTTGATACAGAAATGCTGCTTCATTACTGGCACGACCCGAAGTATAAAATGCCGCTTGATCTGGATGATCCAAGGCATGTAAATGTTTTGCGATTAAGGCAAAAGCATCATCCCATGAGATAGGCACATATTTATCTGTCACGCTGTCATAGCGCATTGGGTCGGTTAGACGACCTGAATCTTCAAGCAAGAAATCACTTTGTTCAGACAGCCAACTGACCGTATGGGTCGCAAAAAATTCAGGTGTAACACGTTTTGAAGTGGCTTCAAAGGCAACGGCTTTCGCACCGTTTTCACAAAAGTTAAAGGCATGTGCATCTTTTTTTTCAGGCCATGCACATCCTGGACAGTCGAAACCTGTGGGTTGGTTAATATTGAGAAGCGTAATCGCACCTTTTTTGAAAACTTTCCTGTCTCTTTAAATTTCTTGCAACACTTAACAACGCGCCCCATCCACCCGCAGGGTTGGTATAAGGCTCTATTCTCGCATAGCTGGTTTCTTCATCGTCATGCTTTTTATCTTCAGTGTTTTCATCTCACCGCCCTCAATATTTATCTTCGGTAAAAAGTTCTGCAATGATCAATTCACTGTTCACTTTGCTCATAGCATTCGTAAGCTATTTGGATTTCTCATCTCTTTTTTGTTGTCTATTTCTATTCATCATGCCCGCGTTTCTTGGCACCATTCCAAAACACTTCTGATCAAAAATATCGCCCTTTTGGCATGTAATTTCAATAGATGAATTATTACAAAGAGCAAAGACTTAATGGATCGCGTTCGAGGAACACCAATCAATTTTTGAAAATGAATGAACGAACTAAGCGACTTCAAGACTCCGTTTGATCTTTGAAATAAAACATTTCATACTCTCGTTTATAAAAACTAAATCGTATGTAAATACGAGGTGGAGCGACTATGGACGGTTCGACTACTACACGCTTAGAACATAGGTCAGCACAACTGATCGATCAATTTGGCCGACATAAACATAAACTCCGAATCTCTCTGACAGATCGTTGTAACTTTCGTTGTAGTTATTGCATGCCCGATACGCCTGAATGGTTAGCCAAAAAAGACATCTTAAGCTTTGAAGAGCTGTTAACCTTTTGTGAAATGATGGTCAGTTTAGGCATTCGGCACATTCGTTTAACAGGTGGCGAGCCTTTAATGCGTCAAGGCGTGGTCAATTTTATTGATACTTTGAATCGGCTCAAGCCACACGGTTTAGAACGTATTTCCACGACCAGTAATGCTTTTTATTTAAACAAGTATGCACGAGCGCTAAGAGAGGCAGGACTAGATGATATTAATATCAGTCTCGATAGCATTCATGCAGACACCTTTATGAACATGACCAAGCGTCCGATAGCACCAGTCCTCGAAGGCATCGCTGCAGCTCAACAAGCCAATCTGCCGATAAAATTAAACTGTGTTTTAGTCGCAGGACAAAATGATCATGAAGTGCTTGAACTGACTCAATGGGCTTATCAGCAGAATATCGCATTACGTTTTATTGAATATATGCCTTTAGATCAACCTGAGCACTGGCAGCCTAAAAAGTCATCACTGAAGATAACATTATCCGAATACTTGAACCCCATTTTCAAATTCAGAAACAAGCCAGACAACATGACCCAGCAACCATTTATCTGCTTAATGATCAGTACACATTAGGCATTATTTCCACCATCAGTAAACCGTTCTGTCAAAGCTGTGACCGTTTACGTATCACTGCAACGGGAGAGCTTTTTACCTGTTTATTTGCCAATACCGGAACACCGCTGCGTCATTTACTTCAACAAAAAGATCCCACTTTATTACAAGCTCAGATTCTGAAGGCGGTATGGCATAAAAAGCGGGGTTTATTGAACATCAACATGCCCCAACACGCAAAATCAGTATGCATGCCATAGGGGGTTAATCAACTAGTTAATTTTGAGTTTGTCAGTCATTCGACTGTATCCGCTTTTATTTTTGTGTTATCTAAATACGTCATAAACTTTTTCTCTTGATCGAACAGTTTCACTTTAGATCAACACTTCAATGTTTCGGAATACTTTATGAAAAACGTTGGCATGAAGCCAGAAAGCTATCGCGTTGCAACTGCAAGCTCTGAACTGCTTGCCCCTGCACATTGTTTACAACTTCTTGCTGACGGCAATACCGAAAAAGGTGATGCCCTCAAAACAGCCCGCATTGCTGGGATTTTAGCCGCAAAAACGTACCGATGAACTGATTCCGCTGTGCCACCCCTGCCTATTTACCGCGCCGATGTCGATTTTGAACTGCTTGTCGACCGTGTAGTTATTCGTGCAACCGTTGAAACGATTGGGCCGACAGGTGTAGAAATGGAAGCGTTGACCGCTGCCAGTATTGCAGCTCTCACCATTTACGACATGCTCAAACCACATTGCGAACCGCATGAGTTGATCATTCAACAATGTAAACTCGATCTGAAAAAAGGCGGAAAATCACACTTTAAACGTCATTTGCGTCAGCCTGTTTCTGCGGCAGTATTGGTTCTATCAGATACCGTTGCCGCAGGGCGTAAACCCGATACTGCTGGCCGCTCTGTCGTCGAGACCTTAACCGAAGCTGGTTTTGATCCCATTCACTATCAAATTTTACCTGACGAAGCCGATCAGTTAAAAGGATTGGTCTTAGAGCTCACTCAATCTTATGCCTGCATTATTACTGTAGGCGGAACAGGCATCGGCAAACGTGACATTACAGTAGACACACTTGAGCCTTTACTTGAACGTGAACTCAATGGACTAATGGAAGCTGCACGTGCTTTCGGACAAAAACGTACCCCTTATGCTGCGATGTCACGTGGCGTTGCAGGTTTTATCGACCGTTCATTGGTGATTACCCTTCCGGGCAGCCGTGGTGGTGCAAGTGAATCTATGGCAGCCATTTTTACCTGCTTTGGTTCATATTTTTGATGTCTGCCGTGATCTACCTCACCGGGAGGTTATGAATGAGTTGCTCTGGCGTTGGTTTAATTACACTCGATCAAGCTCTTGAACACTATAGCGCCGTCCAAACATTGCCTGTCGTTACTTTGCCTTTAGTACAGGCGCATAGACATGTTTTAGCGGCAGATGTTTTATCAACAGTTGCCTTGCCTCTATTTACCCAAAGTGCGGTTGACGGCTATGCGCTGCGCTCTGAAGACTTGCAAGCAGGAATTACTCGCTTTGAATTGGTTGGTGAAATTCGTGCAGGTATTGAAGAACATATTGAGATTCAAGCAGGACAAACCGTTTCGTATTTTTACTGGGGGCAAGCTGCCAAACTCAGCAGATACTGTGGCTCGGCAGGAAATTATCACGCGTAGCCATGATCAAGCGACTCTAACCCAAGCTTTGGACAAAGGCGCAGACATTCGTTATCAAGGTGAGGAGTTGTCCATCGGGACAACACTTGCGCAACAAGGCCAGCGTTTAGGCAGCGGTTTAATTGCGGCACTCAGTATGGCGGGTGTTCCGCATGTCGAGGTTTATCGCCAACCTAAAATTGCAGTGCTTATTACTGGTGATGAAGTCAATACGCAACTGGACAATGACTCTCAAGTGTTCGATGCCAATGCCCCAATGATCCGTACTTGGCTCAAAGAACACGATTTTGCTGAAGCCCATTTAGAGCATGTGATTGATGATGAGAAGATACTCACACAAGCGCTCTCGAATGCCATGAATCATTATGATGTAGTCATTACTACAGGCGGTGTTTCGGTAGGCGATTATGACTTGATTCGACCTGTTTCAATGGCTGTAGGTGCAACAGAGATTTTTTGGCAAGTTGCGCAAAAACCGGGTAAACCATTGTATTTTGCTGAATATCAGACAGACCATCATCATTCTTATTTGATTGCTTGCCTGGGAACCCTGCTGCTGTACTCACCTGTCTTGCTGTACATGTATCGACACTATTGGCGGCTTTACAGGGAGTTACGTCTCCTGCACCCGCGTGGAAAAAAAGCTCGCTTCAACGACAGCATTAAACAAGACAGCCGTGAGCAACTGGTTCGCATGGTATTAGATGTCAACGAGTTTGGACAATTAACCGTTTCCAACTCGGTAAACAACAATCCCACATGCTCAGTAACTTAAATCGAGCCAATAGTATTGTTCGAATCCCTGCTCGATCTGATGTTCCTGTAACATTGGACTATGTCGATTTCATCTCGATCTAAGGACATCGATTGGATAGTGATACAAACCAAATGCTTTTTGCACACGGTCTAAGGCTTGGACAGCTTGTCTTAGACCGTACCCTTGAATATTTAACGAGCATTATTATCCCTACATACGAATGTTAGATCAAAGGCATGCAAAACTACCCAGCAACAGCACTAGTGATTTTAGCGGGTGGTAAAGCCACACGAATGAATGAGCCAATAAGCTTTTACAAAGATTTTAGACTATTGTTTTGATGTACTGCTAAATATACCACTAAAAAAATGGATTATAGCGGTACAACATGGAACAAGTTGAAACAAGAGAGGCAGATAATACAGTATTTATAGGCATTTGAGGTTATTTTGGTATGTATTGAAATAGGTAAGTGGTGCGCTCAGCGGGACTCGAACCCACGCCACAGGCTTCGGAGACCTGTACTCTATCCAGTTGAGCTATGAGCGCGCGAGCACATCATATCAAAAAAAATCACAAGGTAAAGCATCTATCTAGCTTAGAGTGATTTTCCTGCTTATGCTTTATACAATGTTCCATATCTGCAACACAGAATTGCGAGTAGATTACTTGGTTTATTAGGCATAATCGCTCACAATAGTGCCACTATTAATCATTCGAGAATTTCATGACTGATGCATTGACGTTAAGGGATTTGTCCAAAACCTATAAAAATGGGTTTCAGGCTTTAAAAGGCATCGATTTAACTGTTCCTGAAGGCGAGTTCTATGCCCTTCTTGGACCAAATGGTGCAGGCAAATCTACAACGATTGGTATTATCAGCTCATTGACCAAGAAAACCTCAGGCACTGTCGAAATTTTTGGACATAATCTCGACACGCACCCCTCTCAAGCCAAACAGTGCTTAGGGGTTGTACCTCAAGAGTTTAACTTCGGTCAGTTTGAAAAAACCTTCGATATCTTAGTCACACAAGCAGGCTATTATGGTATTCCTAAAAAAATTGCGGAAGTTCGTGCCGAAGAATATTTAGAAAAACTCGGCTTATGGGAAAAACGCGGCATTCAAGCCCGTATGCTTTCAGGCGGTATGAAACGCCGCCTGATGATTGCCCGTGCCATGATGCATGAACCGAAACTCCTTATTTTAGATGAACCCACAGCAGGGGTTGATATTGAGCTACGTCGTTCGATGTGGGACTTCCTCACAGAAATGAACAATAAAGGCACATCGATCATTTTAACCACACATTATTTAGAAGAAGCAGAAATGCTGTGTCGTCGAATTGCCATTATTGACCGTGGTGTCATTAAAGAAGACACCAGCATGAAAAATTTCCTCAATCAACTCAATGAGGAAACCCTTTATTTTTGATTTGGCAGCACCGATTGAACCGATTCATATCGACATCATTGGGGTTCGTTTCCATTTAGTCGACGCCGTGACTTTAGAGGTGACTATGGATAGAGCGCATACCCTCAATGACTTATTTCAATTGCTCGAATCGCAAGGGATCCAAGTTCGTAGTATGCGGAACAAATCCAACCGTTTAGAAGAACTGTTTGTGAAGATGGTCGAAAAAAATCTCGAAGGAACTACGCCATGAACTTAAATCAACTTAGCGTAGCTTTATATACTCTGGTGCATAAAGAAATTCGTCGCTTTATGCGCATCTGGCCACAAACCTTGCTTCCGCCTGCCATTACCATGAGTTTGTATTTCGTAATTTTTGGTAATTTGGTCGGTTCTCGTATTGGCGAGATGGGCGGATTTAGCTATATGCAGTTCATCGTGCCTGGGCTGATTATGATGGCGGTGATTACCAACAGTTATGCTAACGTTTCTTCGAGCTTTTTTAGTGCCAAATTTCAAAAAAGTATTGAAGAGCTGATCATGAGTCCTGTACCTTTGCATGCCATTTTATGGGGCTTTGTCTTAGGCGGTGTCTGTCGCGGGGTCTTGGTCGGTATCATTGTGACGGCCATGAGTTTATTTTTTACTGACCTTTATATTACCAATTGGTTTGTTACCATTTACACCGTCTTGGTCACCTCGTTCTTATTTTCACTGGGTGGTTTTATCAATGCGGTGTATGCCAAATCTTTTGATGACATCTCCATCATCCCAACCTTTGTGCTGACGCCTTTAACTTATTTAGGTGGCGTATTTTATGCCATTTCAGCACTCAGCCCTTTTTTGGCAAAATTTATCGTTGATCAATCCGATTGTATATATGGTCAATGCTTTTCGTTTCGGTATCTTAGGTCATAGCGATGTTAACGTCGTCGTCTCCCTATCTGTTATGACCATATGCTGTGCAGTGCTTTATGGCATTGCTTACTATTTACTTTCTCGTGGTTCAGGAATGCGTGAATAATGAGTGTAGAACATTCTCTTTTGGGTAAAGACACCAATTACCCTCCAACTTATCAACCCGATATTCTTTTTCCTATAGCCCGTGCTACAGCACGTGAGCACTATGCACATGTTGAAGGTATTCAACAAGGTAAAGACTGGTGGCATGTTTTTGAAATTTCTTGGTTAAACACCCATGGTGTTCCGCAAGTTGCCATTGGTCGCATCAGCCTGCCGGCCACATCGCCCAACCTCATTGAGTCAAAGTCATTAAAACTCTACTTTAATAGCATGAACTTTACTCAGTTGAGTCTAAAGCTACGTTTAAAGAAACAGTCGAACAGGATTTATCGGCAGCGGCTGGCGCAGATGTGAATATTGATCTTTTTCATGTCGATGATGTGGAAATTAGTCAACCTGAAGGTATCTGTATTGATGAACTGACTCCGACCCAATTGGAAAATCATCCCAATGCAAATCTATTGGCATTAGATGATACTGCGGAAGATGTTGAAGTACAGATTTACTCACATTTACTCAGAAGTAACTGCCCAGTCACTGGACAACCTGATTGGGGCACGGTATTTATCCGATATAAAGGTAAAAAGCCTTGTTATAACAGCATACTGGCTTATATTATCTCTTATCGTCAGCACAACGGTTTCCACGAACAATGTGTGGAACAAATATTTGCCGATATTTGGCAAAATTTGAAACCTGAAAAGCTGATGGTGTACGCAGCTTATACACGCCGTGGTGGTTTAGACATTAACCCTTGTCGTGTGTCAGATGTGTCATGGATGCCCCGCCCAATTCGATTGGCGCGACAATAAAATAAAGAACATTGAGGTTAATACACGATGCCATTTTTGGTTTTATTCCATCGACTGAACTTTTACAGACTATTCAAACTGCTCAGCAGAAGAAAGACTCAAGTGAGCCTTTATATCCACTTCGAGATAAAACAGCACTACTCATCAATGATGAAATTATTGATGCCATTTTGACTGAGTTAGTTCGCCGTTTTCCACCGAGTGATAAACGTGACACAGCCGAGAAACTGGCTGGCTATATTAAGTCAACAGTTGCGGTTTTGTTGAAGCAGCTTTTAGGCAAATCATCGAATGATGTGGTTCAAGCATCGATTCAGTTTTCTGAAAAAAGCTTGTTTAAAGATGCTGAAGGTCAGTTCCGTGTGGGTGAAGCGTTAGATGCAAGCTTAGTGACCAGCCTCAAATATAACTATGCTGAAATTAAAGCAGGCAATGAAGTAGATAAAGCCGCGTTAACCGAACTGTATAAACAGTTTGCTGAAGCGACTGTACGTCACTTCATGAATGACTTTAATAAAACCCTCGATTTGGGCATGATTAAGCGTAAAGCGGCCGATATCGGTTCTGCAGCTGTCATTAAAGCAGTGCATATTGCTGCCAATAAAATCATCCCAAATTTAACCAAAGATGAACTTTTAGCTTTAGCTGAATATCACGACACCTTATTTCATGCTTAAGTACTAAAAGTCTTTCAATGCTTTTCAGATCAAAATGACTCTACTTTGTGTAGGGTCATTTTGGTTTCTAAGCTGTAATTTCTTAGTCTTTATATAAAGCTATATAAGGCGATATATAAGCTGAGACCAGATCTTTTTGTCATTGTCACTAGACTCTAAACACTACAGTTTTAATTGTTTCTATATATAGAAGACTTTTTTTATATCAGTCAGTAAAACTTGACTTATATAGTCACGTAAATACTCTGCCCAAAAATCTGCGCCATTTTGAATAATCTGTCCTTATATAGGCTGAGTTTGTCTTTTTTTGTATACCTATTTGCCCGCTTCAGTACAGACAATGTTATCTTAAAGCCTATTCACGCTAGACTCCGTTCACAAGAATTTCGACATAACAGAAACGCGAACTATGGGCATTCCCCTATTCGCTTTGCTCCACTGCCAATAACGACTCTGGAAATTAGGACTTCTATGTTAAATTTAAACTTTTATAACAAAGTTAAACGTTTACCTTTATGATTGGCGCTTTGTCGATCACCAGTTTTTTGCCAAGCCAACGATTTCGCTTCTCATCCCGATTATCTTAGCTTTAAACAAAAAACCATGCAAATTATGGCCTATCTTCCGAACAGGTCGATTGGGCCATGAATGGTTCTAAAAATTTGCCCAACATCATCAACATTCATGAACCGCCCGGGTGAAAGTAAACCTTGGTACGAGTATAAAACCAACTTTATGGCAGCCAGCACCATTCAACGTGGTGTCCGTTTGTAAAGCCCAGTATGCAGACACCTTAAACCGTGCAGAGCAACAATTCGGTGTTCCACAATCATCATTTCTCGGTATTTTAGGAGTGGAGACGGGTTTCGGCAGCAACAAAGGTAATTTTATCAGCCGTGATGCCCTAGCTACGGCTAGGTTTTGGCTACGAACGTCGTAAGCAATATTTCCAAGACGAACTCAGTGCTTTAATCGCATGGAGCTATAAAGATGGCGTGCCAACCAACTCGGTTGTAGGTTCGTATGCAGGTGCGGTTGGCTATCCACAATTTATGCCAAGCAATATTCCAAAGTTTGGGGTGGATTATGACGGCAATGGTCATGTCGATTTACGAAATTCAGCAGTCGATGCCATCGGCTCGATTGCCAACTATTTAGCAAATCATGGTGGCAACGTAATCAGCCAATTGGATTCGCAGCACGCTATAGTGGCTCAAATCCTGAAGCGGTCATTGCTAAGATTTAACTTTACCGACACCTTATGGCGTTTTAAAAAATCAGGGCATTCAACCGACCAATCCGATTGTCAAAATCGATTGATTTAGATATGGTGAATGTGATCCAACTACAGGAAAATTATGGGCAAAGTTATTACATCACTTACCCTAACTTTCAAGTGATTACGACCTATAACAAGAGCCGTATGTATGCGACTGCAGTTTTGGCAATTAGGGGCTGAAATTGCTAGCCGATAGGGCTAGCTTTTTTACTCAATCTTGAGATGTCAATAAAAAAATATTTAAAAATGATGTAAATTTCGGCTTTTTTCATACATTGTTACAATATTGGTTATTTTTTAATCAAAAAATGTTCGGTTTATGTAGTTTTTATCATTATTTTAATTAAACACTAGACATGCTTATGACTGCATGAATATTATCCATTTCGTCAAATGTTGTTGCAAAAGTGAATTAACAGGCAAGTTTTTTTATCTTTCAACCACTTAGTTTAAAGAAAAAAGTATTGTCTTTGGAGTTTATAAATGCAGTCTTCACTTAAATATATACTGGCCATTGCCTCGACCATCGCGCTGAGCCAATCGCAAGCAGAGATGGTTCAGTCATCATTTACCAATGATACGATAACTCTCGCCTAGCTGTGCGTGTCTTGAATAAAGATGCTGAAGGCTTCAACTCACACTTCTCAAATTTAAATAGCCTTTCAATCACTGAACGTTTCAGGTGATTAAAATTCGTTCGCGAAACAATCGCTGCAAAAATTGAGATCCCTGAAGAAGAGCCTTCAGTGATTGAAAAGTTAAATACTGTTGCATCAAATACAGTCCGTAAGTTTAGTCAAACGGGTATGGCGTCTTGGTATGGTCGTCAGTTCCACGGTCGTAAAACAGCAAGCGGTGAAACATTCGATATGAATGCATTAACTGCAGCTCATCGTAGCTTGCCACTAAACTGCTTTATTCGTGTAACGAATAAAACAATGGTAAAAGTGTTGTGGTTAAAGTAAATGACCGCGGCCCATTCCACGGTAACCGCGTGCTTGATCTTTCTTATGGTGCTGCTAAGCAACTGGGTATTACCAATGCAGGTACTGCAAAAGTCAGCATTGAACGTATTGATGGACCAAACTCTTAAGATTCTTTCCTACAGCATGCATTTGACAGCAAGGCCACAGTAATGTGGCTTTTTATTGTCCTATCTTTGCCTAATGTTTTACACAATCGTAAACAGCTCGATCTCCATCATTTGATCCCTCTCAGATACTTAGTTTGAATAAGATGCGAAATCTAATCGATCCGATTTTTTGAAGTGAGTGCGCTCACATTTTTACAGCGGTGGAAGACTAGCAGAATTAAATATTTTCTCAGCTCATTCTTATCTGATCAAAGCCAATTTTTCTGCCTACCCTGAACTGTAGTTTTATGCATTCGTCAAATTAGAATGATTTTATGAATTACCTAGTAAATTAAGCGCCATTTTTGCGATATTAGATTCACTATTGCCCTGCTTGTTTTATATAATTGAGTCAATTCTATGGACCAAAACGCAAAGAAAACCTTCTTATTTCTTCAAAGTTCTCAAACCCCACCTCATTTGCTCTATTTTCAACTTTTTTTAGTTCCCCAATCAAAGCTACGCCAATTTGATAGACATAGAAAAAATCGCAAATGGTGAGCATTTAGAGCAACACAAATTTAAAAAGCAATGAAAAGATCGGGCTCGCACACTTTTTTATCCTTTTTTCGGTATTTTATGGGCCTATTTGCTGATGAAATGCTAGAAATCGAATAATAGATTCAGACCATAAAAAATCCTAAACTCAGCAAAATACTAAGCAATAATTTTCTCGTCAAAGAGTGATTAACAACGTAAAAATTGCCCCATAAAAATAACTATTTTGAAGTATCCCTTTCCAGTGCCCGCCTTCGAAAAAAACCAGTGGCAAACAAATCGAAACCATCAGACAAGGCGCCGCATATTTCAGCATGCGTGTCGCAAATTTAGGCAGCCGAATTTGAGTTTTAGGCTCTAAAAATAAATACCGATTAAAAAAGGTGACACAGGTCAAACTCAAAACAAATAACCAGGTCATGTTTTAGTCCTCCGCTTGATCAAAGAGCGCAGCAACCCACATCCCACTAAATCCAGCCAGCAAAATAGCTGATCCTATTTCTAACCAACTCAAATCAGCACCATGATCGATGAACTCACCACGCCATAAATTGCGGCCTTATTTTGAATCAACATCACCGCCATAACCAAGAACACCACCACAATTGAAAATTCTAAGTGGAGAGTTGAAAGATCAGGTACTTTATTTGCAAGCAAAATACCCATTAGACTAAACAACACCCAACTGACATAAAAGCTGAATCCTGCACCCAACATATAGGCATAAGACGGCTTTTCCTTTAGCATCGCGGTGGCGTAGAGTTCATCGGTCAGTAAAAAACCGATACTCAATCTTCTTTTGAGTGACCAAGGCTTCACCTCTTCTCTTAGACTCAGTGCATAAATAAAGTGCTGGCTGGTTAGAAAAAACACGGTGATCAGAATACTCAGTAAAGATGCACCCGTCATGAGCATACTCAAACTGACTAATTGTGCCGCACCTGCAAACACTAACGCCGAAATGCCTACAGCTTGCATGACACTCAGACCCGCATTAATCGCCGCTGAGCCAGCCAATATCCCCCATGGAATAACGGCGACTGAAAGCGGCAACATATCTTGCACACCACGGAAAAAACCTAAACTTTTTTGTTGGATCAATTGCGACTGCACAGCAGACTCCATTTTTCAACTCGCTAGAGTCAATATGCTGCATACCTTAGACGGCTTTCTTGTATGAAATTGCTGTTATTTTAAATTTTATGTGCCAGATATTGCGCAGGCGTACAGCCTAAAGACTTTTTAAAATGACGAGTGTAATGGCTTTGATCGGAGAAACCACAGAGTTGTGCGACTGTCGCAATCTCACAGCCTTGTTTGAGTAAATATAAAGATTTACGTAAACGAAACTGTACCAACCATGCATGAGGTGGAAGTCCAGTAAACTTTTTAAATTGACGCAGTAAATGCCATGGGCTCATCCCGACGACAGCAGCTAGCTCAGCCAGTTGATGCTCTCTTTCAGGTTCTGCAGCAAGTAGTTCTTGTACCAAGACCACTTTACGCTGTGCTTCGGGTAAGTCTTTTAATATTTTCTTAGATTGATTATAACGACTTAATAAATAGGCCAAAGTTGAAATATATAAGCTCTGTTTAAACAATGTATTTTTTGGCTGTAACAACAAATCGAACAGCAAATTCAATTGCTCGGCTAATCCTTCATCATGAACCACAGCTTGCGGAAACCACGGCATAGTACTGCTTCATGAAAAAAATCTTGGCTCACCTCTTGAATCATTTCAGGGGTCGGATAAATTGCCCGATAACACCAACCAGTTTCAACAGCAGAAGAACCCGTATGTACCTCATCAGCATTCACTAAATAATGTCGCCTTGCGGTGCAATATGCTGATTCCCTGTGCGTAAAAAAGACTGCGCACCTTCATCAATTAAACCAATACAGTAGCCTTCATGGGTATGTTTTGAAAACTGCGTATGTTGATAGGAGGCTCTTACATTTCAAGACCATCAAGTTCTTGAACATGATGGTAATTTAAAAATTCACTGGGTCTGATTTCGTGCATGAGTTAGCCTCTCCTGAACACTCAGCATACTGCGATTCAGCAAAACGTATAGAACAAAATTGCTCTACTACTGATAGGTTTTTCCTTGGTGCTTTAACCAACCACCTTCATGGCGCTGTTGTGGATCGTGATGTGTCCAGTGGATCACCCCGCCTTTTTCACTATATTCGTATTCACCATTGAAACCAACGATATCCCTTTTTGTAAGCGTTCAATACGGGGTGCTAAATCAATATTATGTGCAATCAAACCGTCATTGCATTAGGAAGTTCTACAATAAATTTTTGATGACGAGAACCGTCATTATCATCTTTAAGCACAGCCACAACACGCCCTTGTGATTGAACTTGAATATTACTTTTCCGGCTTTGAAACGCTTGGGCAATTTTTGCTGTGCCATCAAATACTTGATTTTGCGGTTTACTGGTCTGTGTAGA
>JACAAK010000063.1:0-17420 GCA_025093985.1 Calvatia gigantea | reverse complement strand
CAAAAGCTTCAATCTTCACTTAATCACGTTGTTTAATTCCTGAGTCATCCTAACCTCCAATCATATGCATACTGATTTTTCGCACGGGCTGATGCAACTGCTGTTTTTGAATAGCATGAAAGCCTTGCTCTTTATGCCAAACATAAGTTGAAAGTTTACTTTCTAAAACAAAGGGTTCATGCTGATTGAGCTGGGCAAGTTGCTGAATATCTGACTTTAAATTTAAGCCTTGCTTGGCAAAAAGACAATTATAAAACTCACCTTGCGCATTCAACCGTAGTCGATCACACTCCCCACAAAATGAGTTGCTAATGGTAGAAATAATCCCAACCTTCTCACCATCTACCCGATAACTACGTGCAGGATTGGCACCTTGTCCTTCAAGCACTTGCACCGTAAATTGCGAGCTGAGTTGGGACAAAATCTCTTGTTCAGTGACGACATCGGCTTGCGACCAATTTTGATCGCCATCCAAAGGCATAAACTCAATAAAACGCAGTTCTACCTTTTGCAGCTTTGCCACTGAACCAAAGGAACAATTTGATCGTCATTGATGCCTTTCATCAGCACGGTATTGATTTTGATGTTAAAACCAACCTGCTGTGCGACCTGAATTCCTTCCAGCACTGTATGTAATTGTTTTTTAGTGAGGTGTTGAAATTGTTCGGCATCTAGACTGTCTAGACTAATATTTAAATCATCCAGCCCTGCTTGCTTTAAAGCAGCGGCATATTGTTTTAAATAGTGACCATTGGTGGTCATGGAAATACGCTTCAGCCCCTGTTTTTTTAGGCTTTGTAGCTGTTCGATAAAATGCACCACACCTTGGCGCATTAACGGTTCACCGCCCGTGATACGAATTTGCTCAATGCCATGCTGCACCATAAATTTGCAAAAATGGTAGAGTTCTTCAAAGCTGAGCAAGTCGTGCTTTTTCATCCATTCGGGATGTTCGGGCATGCAATAGACGCATTTAAAATTACAACGATCCGTCACAGAGATTCGTAGTTTGCGCTTTTCACGTCCAAACTGATCTTGGAATACTCTAACTGCGGATACATGGGTCATGCTGTTCATCTGTCTTACCTATGCGTCCTTTGAGCGGTGTCGGTGCAGTTCATATTTCACGCCCTATTTTCTAAAGTATAAATTGCAATAACTGTTCCAACTTTGTGCACTTTTTACATTTTGAGTATTTTCAGTTCACCGCCGTAATGAGTGATCACTGCTACATACGTTTATAATCTAAATAAAATAACGACTCCCATAAATATATTCTAATTTTTTGTTTTATAATAAATTTAATATAAACACGAATACTTATTTGGTTCTTTTATAGATTTTTATTTAAACAGTCAAATCGGTTTATGGCAACATCTTTTGCTCTCAACACACCTCCTCTCTTCAATATCTGAGGTATTTATAAAAAATTGAGTTGCCGATGCTGTTGTAACTCATCCAACGAGTTAATGCTGTGAAAAAACAGTGCATGATTTTTAAATCGTGCCACTTGTGGGTGCAAATCTGCAAAACACTGCCTTAAACTGCGCTGATTTTGCTCAAGGTGCTGAATCAATGTCGGTAAACTGCTCCGTTTTAACAAACAAAACGGATACAGTGCACGGTCATTGATTTCTACAATAACGACACCACAGTTCGGATCTTGTTGCATCGCTTGATGTAACCGTGAAAACACTTTTTCGGAATAAAAGTTACATCACAGGGCACGAACAGCACATAGTCTGATTGCACATGTGTCCATGCACTTTTCATCCCCATCAAGGGCCCTTGAAAGCCTGTTGCCTCATCTTCAAAAAAGCCAATCGACGGAATCAACCGCTCATAAATGGAATGATCGCGATGGCTGTTGACCCATAACTTGGTTGCACGTGACTTTAACTGCTGATGAATTTTGATAAGTTGAATTTCATCATCAAATTTTTGCAAGAGTTTATTAATGCCATTCATACGGCGCGCCTGACCACCCGCCAAAATAACAACTTCAGTTTCTGGGTAGCTCACGGGTTTGAGTATTTTTCTTTTCATTCTACCTCCTCCGTTTGACACGCTTTGATCAGACCTCGAATTTCAGGTAAGCAAGAACCGCAATTGCCTCCTGCCTTTAAGCATGCAGTGACTTGTTTTTCATGGGTGATATTTTTTTCTTTAATGACATCGATAATACGATTTTTCCCAACTTTAAAACAGCTACAGACCAGTGGGCCATCGCTATTAGTCATTGACATGGCTTGCCCTGCTAATAAAGCCTTCCGATGCATCGCGCTTAAGCGTTCGCGCTTAAACAGACTTGCCACCCAGTCTCGATCTGGCAATAACGCTTTAGGTGCAATATACAGACTCGCAATGAGGTGTCCATCTTGTAACACCACACTATGACTGATATGGGCGGTTTGATCTTCTACATTGAGCCATTCAAAACTTTCATCATCAAAAGGCAATAAAGCTTTGAGTTGTTCCGTCGTTTCCGTAAAACGTCGACGGTCTGCCAGCTCATAACGAATAGCTTTGGACGTTTTGATTTTGGTCCACCAAATGCTTTGTTCAATACTTTGTTGTACCAAATGTTCAAAGCCCGTTCTGACATAAAATACGCCCTGCCATTGCGTATAAAACGGATGAATCATCACAGGGGTATGTTTGAACTCAGGTTCTCCTGAAATCGCATCCACCACAGGATTCACCACTTTTCCAATCCGTGCATCAGATGCGAATTGATCACTCCAGTGAATCGGTGCAAAAATCTGTCCACGGCGGATATTGTCACTGACTGTAGCTCGCAGTACGCAATTTCCCCAAGCCGATTTGATCTCCACCAGTTCGCCATCTTTTAAACCATATTTCAGGGCATCATTTGGGTGAATCTCACAATAGGGTTCTGCTTTATGTGTGCTTAAATTAGCTGATAAACCTGTACGTGTCATGGTATGCCATTGATCGCGGATGCGTCCTGTATTCAGCACCAATGGATACTCACTGCTAATTGGATTCACCGCACCAACTGCCGTTGTTGCAATAAACTTGGCTTTACCATCTGGATGACTAAACTGACCATCTTTAAATAATTGGGCAAAAATGTTTGGTTTGGTTTGGCCGTTTTTCAAAGGTACGAGCACAGGCCATTGCGTCGGTTCAAGCTCTTGGTAGTCATCAAATGAAAGATTCGTCAGACCTGCCAAATTGAAATAGCGAAATGTTTCAGTCGATGAACGTAAATCGATTTCTGCATTTTGATAAGCTGAAAGTTGTGCATGTTCTTTGAAAATGTCATGACTACTTTCAAAGTCAAAACCCTGAAATCCTAATTTTTTAGCAACTTGTGAAACTGACCACCAATCCGCTTGTGCTTGGGCTGGGCGTTCTAGAAAGGCACGCTGTCTAGAAATCCGGCGTTCAGAATTAGTCACCGTGCCGTCTTTTTCACCCCAACCCAATGCAGGCAGTAACACATCGGCATATTGAGTGGTATCGGTATCCAGACAAATGTCTGACACCACCACAAACTCACATTTCTCTAGTGCACGTTTCACCTGATCGGCATTGGGCAAACTCACCACAGGATTGGTCGCCATAATCCAAATGGCTTTAATTTTTCCGGCTTCGACCGCTTCAAAAAGGTCGACGGCTTTTAAACCCACTTGCTTTGCAATGGTTGGACTGTGCCAAAACTGCTGTACCAATTGTTGATGCTTTGGATTATCCAAATCCATATGGGCAGCCAACATATTGGCAAGTCCACCTACTTCACGCCCGCCCATCGCATTCGGCTGGCCCGTCATGGAAAAAGGCGCAGCGCCTAATTTTCCAATTTTGCCAGTTAACAAATGACAGTTGGTAATGCTATTGGCTTTGTCTACCCCACGTGAAGACTGATTCACCCCCATTGAAAATAAGCTCATCACTTTTTCTGTTTGAGCAAATTTTTCAAAAAAGAGTGCTAATTTTTCAACAGAAATCCCCGTCCGTTCGCTCACACTCGCTATTGATGCTTCCGATGCACTACTTGCCAACGCTTGTTCTAAGCCTTGAGTATGCTTTGCAATAAAATCGGTATCGGTACAATGATTGTTTGCTAAATACTGTAATAAACCATTGAACAGCGCGACATCTTGACCCGGTAAAATCGGTAAGTGTAAATCAGCCGCCTCACAGGTGGCAGTAAAACGCGGGTCAATCACGACGACGAAAATATCTCGCTCCTCTTTAGCTTTCATGATGCGTTGATACAGCACAGGATGACACCATGCAGTATTTGAACCCACCAAAACCACCATATCGGTATGTTCAAAATCACTATAACTGGCTGGAACTAAGTCTTCACCAAAAGCGCGTTTATGCGCAGCAACGGCTGAAGACATACACAACCGTGAATTGGTGTCGATATTGGCCGTACCTAAGTAGCCTTTAACAAATTTATTGACCACATAATAATCTTCAGTCAGCAGCTGACCTGACACATAAAAAGCAATACTTTCAGGCCCATATTGATCGATATAATGTTGAAATTTATTGGCGATTAAATTTGTTGCGGTATCCCATGAACTTACCTCACGTTGCGGTTTACGCCCTAACATGGGATGTAAGACACGTGTTTCTAAACCTACGGTATCGGCTAAATTACTGCCTTTAATGCACAACTTTCCAAAATTAGAAGGATGCTGAGCATCACCCTCCACAGAGACTTTTTGCCCTAAAGCCGTTTCTTCAACAGTTGCTGTTACCCCACATCCCACCCCACAATATGGGCAGGTGGTTTGTGTAGTTGTAATCATTTTTTCTGTGGAGCTATGCAGTTCCATTACAGGGATACTATTCATTTCTGCTTCGCTCCTTTATCTATGGCAAATACTTAAAATCACCCCTCCTTTTTAGAAGGGGTTAGTGGAAGGTTTTACCCTGCTTTTTTTAATGCAAAATCTTTACCAAATAACAATTTATTTCGAATTGAAGAAATTGGGGTTTGATCCGAAATAAGTTCTGCATACCAAACACCATCTTCGGTATCCCCAAACAACACCGCACCAACGACCTTATCCTTTTGAATAATAATACGTTTATAAATCTGACGTTTTTCATCATTTAAAATAATGTCTTCAAAGTCATCCTTCGGTTCAAAATTACCCGCTGAGAACACATCACAACCACTTACCTTTAACTGTGTTGGAACAGTTGGTGCTTTGAACGTTAAGCTGCCATGCTCCGCCAAATGTGAGGCACAAATGAACGCCTGCCCCCAAAGTGGCTCAACCAAGCCAAAAGTCTGGCTACGATGTTCAATACACTCTCCCACGGCGTAAATACTTGGGTCAAAAGTCTGCATGGTGTCATTCACCAACACACCACGGTTACAGCGCAGTCCTGCACTTTGTGCAAGTGCCATGTTCGGACGAATACCAACTGCAAAAACCACAAGATCCGCCTCTAAGACTGTACCGTCTTTCAAGCGAATTTGAGTGACATGACCATCTACACCCACCAATGCTTCAGTATTGGCCTCAGTAATAATGGAGATACCCTTTTGTTCAATACTATGGCGTAGCATTTGGCTGGCTTTACTGTCTAATTGGCGCTCCATAATACGATCCATCAGATGTAAAACCGTGACATTCATCCCGCGTTGTTTGAGGCCATATGCAGCTTCAAGTCCCAACAGTCCACCACCGATTACCACGGCATTTTTCTTGGTCTTGCAGTAATCCAGCATGGTGTTGATGTCGTAGATATCTCGGAAACTAATGACACCTTTCAAATCCGATCCAGCAATTGGAGGAATAAATGGTTTCGAGCCTGTCGCTAAAATTAAACGATCATAATCAACCACTTCACCTTTTTCGGTATAGACCTGCTTACGAGGACGGTCTATACGTACCGCAGGGTCACCCGCAATGAAACGAATCCCTTTGTCGCTATACCATGCATGTGGATGTAACATGATGTCGTCAATGGTTTTATCGCCTGACAATACAGGCGATAACATAATACGGTTGTAGTTTCCCCAAGGCTCTTCACCAATTACGGTCACTTCATAACGATCTGGTGCCATATCGAGCAAATCTTCCAAACAACGCATCCCCGCTAGGCCATTACCAACCAGCACCAACTTCATTTTTTCCTGAGATGCACCTGTGTTTGTGATGTAGGTTTTTTGTGGTGTCGGACTAATCCACACTCGGCCATTTTCAATTTTACTTGGAAAAACCAACAGTTTCTGATCTTTATCTTCCAAACAACGTCCTGTCGCCAAGCTAAAATGCTGTTTATAAATGGGCGATGCCACCACACGCTCACCTTGCAAATCACCAATAATGCCGCGCGACATTACAAAAGCTTGGCTAAATGGGTCTTGATTGCTCAAGGCATATACCCGCTTTTCAGCACCGACACGAAAAATAGCAATTTGCTGATGTTCAATAAGTGCACCTACGCCAGTGTTTGGCGTTACATCATCTAACGCACAGACATCAACCCAATTTAGCTCATTCATTTCTTTTAAAATTGTCATCATCTTGATCCTTTTTAAACTTATTCATTCATTTATTCCCTCTATCTTTGCTTTTGAGAGAGTGCTGAAGAAAGAAGTTTGAATACCCTAATTTGTTAAGCTTCAACCACTGGAATACGGCTACGATCTCGTTCAGCCTCAGTTTTAGGACGAATCTGGCCACGAACTTCTGCAAACTGAATATGCGGATCTTGTTGTTGCTCAGCTTTGGCATTGATGAAAGTCACGAAGCGTTTACGTACTTCTGGGTCTTCAACAGCCGTACGCCATTCATCTTGATAAGTCCCCACCACATAGCTCATACGACGTTCCAGTTCAGCCGCTAGACCTAAAGAATCATGCACAACCACATCTTTGAGATAATCTAAACCACCTTCCATGTTGTCGCGCCATACCGAAGTTCGTTGTAAACGGTCTGCGGTTTGCACATAGAACATAAAGAATCGGTCGATGTATTTAATTAGAGTTTGGGTATCGAGATCCGAAGCCAATAACTCGGCATGGCGAGGCTTCATCCCGCCATTACCGCAGACATACAGATTCCAGCCTTTTTCAGTGGCAATCACACCGACATCTTTACTTTGTGCTTCGGCACATTCACGGGTACAGCCTGAAACAGCCATTTTTAATTTGTGCGGTGAGCGCAGTCCTTTGTAGCGGTTTTCTAGGAAAATAGCTAAACCCACCGAGTCATCCACACCGTAGCGACACCATGTACTGCCGACACAAGACTTCACTGTACGCAACGATTTCCCATACGCATGGCCTGACTCAAAGCCGGCAGCGATGAGCTTTTCCCAAATTTCAGGAAGTTGGTGAATTTGCGCGCCAAACATATCGACACGTTGCCCACCAGTGAGCTTGGTATATAAGCCATATTCTTTAGCAATTTGCCCCACAGCAATTAAGCCGTCAGGCGTCACTTCACCGCCTGCCATCCGTGGGACGACAGAATAAGAACCATCTTTTTGAATATTTCCTAGGTAGTAGTCGTTACTGTCTTGTAGACCTGCATGGCTTGGTTTCAAAACAAAGTCATTCCAACACGACGCTAAAATATTGGCTGCAGTTGGCTTACAAATATCGCAGCCCAAACCATGACCATGTTGTTGAATCAGGTCATCAAAAGTTTTGATTTCATTAACCCGTACCAAGTGATACAACTCTTGACGTGAGTAGGCAAAGTGCTCACAAATATGGTTATTCACGGTCACGCCTTGGCGTTGTAATTCAGATTTTAAAACTTGGGTCACTAATGGTGCACATCCACCACATGCAGTAGCTGCTTTGGTACATTTTTTTAGGGCCCCTAGAGACGTTGAGCCCTCGGCGATTGCACTGCAAATATCGGCTTTAGAGACGTTATTACATGAGCAAATGGTTGCACTGTCTGGCAGTAAATCGACGCCACTACCGCCAGATTTAGCGGAAGATTGTGCATAACCCGGCATGATTAAACTTTCAGGATTTTCTGGAAGCGCTAAACCATTCAGCATCATTTGTAGTAAGTCGTTGTACTCTTTTGCACAGCCCACTAAAACCGCGCCAAGTAACTTGGTTTTTTCGCCGTTCACCACGATTTTTTTATAAACTTGTGTATCTTCATCGGCATAGAAATAACTGAGTGCATTCGGTGTCATCGCATGTGCATCACCGACAGAAGCCACATCAACGCCCATCAGTTTCAATTTGGTGCTCATGTCTGCACCCGCAAACTCAGCACAAGTTTGTTCAGTGACATGTTTTGCTGCAATACGTGCCATGTCATAGCCCGGTGCCACCAGACCATAAATTTTGTTTTGCCACAGCGCACATTCACCAATGGCATAAATATCTGGATTTGACGTTTGGCAATAATCATTAATCATGATCCCGCCACGCTCTCCAAGGGCTAAACCACTTTGACGTGCCAACTCATCACGTGGGCGAATACCCGCTGAGAACAAAATAATGTCTGTTTCAAGCTCAGAACCATCACCAAATTTCATCACATGCTTCGTCGTTGCACCTTCCTCAATTGATGAAGTCGCTTTTTGGGTATGGACTTTTACGCCTAAGTTTTCAATTTTTGCACGTAGAACCTTTCCGCCCAAGTCATCAATTTGAACCGCCATAAGACGCGGTGCAAACTCAACGACATGGGTTTCCAAGTTCAAATCACGTAGCGCCTTAGCGGCTTCTAGGCCCAATAAACCGCCGCCAATTACCACACCTGATTTCGCATTGAGACTTGCAGCACGAATCGCATCTAAGTCTTCAATGGTTCGGTAAACAAAGCAGTTTTCACGGTCATTACCCGAAATAGGCGGAACAAAAGCATATGAACCTGTTGCCAAGATTAATTTGTCAAAACTAAGAACATCACCATGATTCGTCGTCACCGTTTTATGGCTTTGATCAATTGCAACCGCTTTGGTATTCAAACGTAAATCTATGCCATAAGCATCAGCAAAATCTGCACGACAAAGGGTTAAATCCTTTGCTGATTTACCACTGAAATACTCAGTCAAATGTACGCGGTCATAAGCCAAGCGCGGTTCTTCGGCCAAGATGGTAATTTCAACATCATCACCCACATGTTCGAGTACTGATTCGATAAATTTGTGGCCAACCATGCCATGACCAATCATGATGATTTTCATATTCTTTCTCCGCAATATTTCATTTGTTCTGCCTGAGCCTTGAGGCTTGGGTTTAATCTCTTTATTTAGTTTTGCGCTTCAGCAATGCTACGATCATGTACTGCTTGTTCGAATAAGCGCTGTTCCTTTTCTTTATGCTCAACAGAGAACCGAATCATAAGGACAAAACTTGCAGCGATGACCACCAAGCCACCTAAAATCATCAGTGTGGTTTGAATATCCAACATACCTTTGAGTAGGAAACCTGCTGCCACTGCACCCACGTTACCCCCTGCGCCAATAATGCCTGCCACACCGCCCAAAGCATCACGATCAATAAAAGGTACCAAAGCATAAGTTGCACCACATGCCATGTGGGTGAACAATGCGAAGACTGTCATTGCGAGTATCGCAAAGATAGGGGTATTCATTTGAGAGAATAAGACGAGGAAGATACCTTCCAGCAGAATCATGCCAAACAACACTTTAGTACGACCATCAAGCCCTTTTTTTAGTTGCGACTTTGTCTGACACAATGCCGCCCAGAGCACGAGCAAACAGTGCCAGTAAACCGAAAATACCAGCCGCCATCCCGGCTTCTTTTAAACCAAAGCTAAAGTGGTCAACGTAGTACATCGCGACAATGTTATGAATAAAAATTTCAATCCCGAAACACGCGGCATAGGCACCAAATAAAATCCAAACACGGTAGTTTTTCGCAGCATGCATCAGAATCGCTACACCACCTTTTTTATCTGAACCAACACTGACACCCTCTGCACGAAGTTCTTTGAAGTTGCCTTGTGGGCAGTCTTGGGTAAATTTCCAATACATCAACCCCACGATCAGCATCAGTACACCCGGAACAATCAGTGCAATTCTCCAGCCCATCGCTTGCTCTACACCAAACATCACTAAGGCACCAAGCATCAATGGCATGAGTACTTGTGTTGCACCACCGCCTGCATTACCCCAGCCTGCTGTCGCTGCGTTTGCAGTCCCGACTACGTTTGGCGCAAACATAATGCTGGTGTGATACTGAGTGATGACAAAGCTTGCCCCAATCGCACCAATCAATAGACGGAAGAACAAGAAGGATTCATAGCTATTTGCAGACGCTACTCCAAAGACTGGAATGCTGCCGAGTACAAGAAGTGCGGTATAGGTTTTACGCGGGCCGTATTTATCACACAATGGCCCCACAATAAGACGAACTAAAATGGTGATCGCGACAGCTGCAATATTGATATTGGCAATTTGATCTTTGGTTAAATGAAATTCACCCGCAATCACTGGCATCAGCGGAGCACAAGCGAACCAAGCAAAGAAGCAAACAAAAAGGCGAGCCAACTCATGTGGAAGGCTCTCATTGCTGCGCCGTTAAAACTGAAAAGACTTATTTTTGTTGCTTTTTTAGCATGTAAATTTGAAGACATAACCTTCTCCAGACTGAACTGAGCGTATAGTTTTTCTACAGCACAAACACTTGGGATGTAGAAGCGATCAGAACGGACGTCGTTGGCCGTCTTACAAATTTGATTTAGAGTCGTCTTTGACTCATTAGGGATAATGCAACGAGTGTGCCAATATTTATAATTTAATTTTAATATTTTGTTTTTTAATGATTTATTTAAAATAAAATCTTATAATTCGATATAATCAGCTCTTTTTTTTTAAAGCACAACAGCTAGTTTTTCCGACTTTTTTAAAACACTGCTACCTCTTGGTGCATTTTGCATTATCGATGAGCATCTGTTTTCTCAAATAAACGACATTGCTTTGTTCTAAGCACGACATCTAGAAATTCGCCCTTAGATGTACAAATCGACTGAGAACATCAACACTTCGATTTACTAAACCCATATCCGCAATCGTCTTCATGCCAACATGCATACTTGGTCTGTAATCGCGACCATAAAGATTGACTGCCTGATTCGAGATAAAGCTGGCATTTGTTAAGTTTGGCATTTAAATTGCTTGTATACTTTTAGATCTCATTTTCAGGTTTTCCTGAGCACTGTACAGTATGCCTAAACTGAAAATTGCATTGATTGATGACAATCAAGAACGTGCACAATATATTCGAAATTCCCTCATCGAACATGATTTCGATGTAGTTGCCTGCCTGATTATCGATCACATCAATATTAGCCGTCTTGAACAATTAAGTGCTGACGTCATTTTGTTAGATATGGACCACCCGCAACGTGACATCATTGAAAGCTGTGTAAGCCAATTTAATCTGCCCACTGTTTTATTTACTAAAAATAGCCATAAAGACACCATTAAAAGTGCCATAGATGCTGGGGTGACAGCTTATATTGTGGATGGGATCGATCCTTCAAAATTAGAAAATATTTTAGAAATCTCGATCGAACAGTTTCGTAAACACAAAAAATTGCTCACAGACTTACAAGACACTAAAAATAAACTGGCTGACCGTAAAGATGTGGAGCGTGCGAAAGTCTTGCTGATGCAATTACATGGACTATCTGAAGATGATGCCTTTCAATTGCTGCGTAAAAATGCCATGAGCCACCGTATGACCATCGGTGAAATGGCAAGACGTCTGTTGGATGCTCAACAGCTTTTACAATCTCAACTCAAGGACTAAGTCATGGCTCAACTCGAAAAGTCGCAACTTCATCTGGGCTATATTCCACTTTTAGACTGTGTTGCTTTACTGTGGGCTAAACAACGCGGTTTTTTTGAAGAAGTGGGCTTAGACGTGAGCTTAGTCAAAGAAGCATCTTGGGCAAGTTTAAGAGATCGTTTGGCTTTTGGTTTCCTAGACGCAGCACATTGCTTATCTGCTATGTTGCCTACTGCCGCACTCGCTCAAGATCAACTAGGTATTCCGCTACAAACCCCTCTCGTCTTAAGCTACAACAGTGCTTTTATCAGCTTAAGCCAAAAACTATGCTACGCGCTTGATATCAAAAAAACTGACGATGCAGCCACCACTGCACAGAAATTCTTTAGTGCCATGCAGCATGAACAGTATCTTCCGATTGCCCATGTGTTTAAGCAGTCTATTCATCATTATTGTTTACGCGAGTGGTTGGCGTTGGCCAATCCTGAGTTTGCCAAACGCGTACATTTACGCACTTTACCGCCGCCCTATATGGTGGAAGCCATTTCAAATCAATTGATCGATGGTTTTTGTGTTGGGGAACCTTGGAACACACAAGCGGAAATTCAAGGCTATAGCCAAATCATTGCGACTGGCTCAGACATTATTCCTCGCGTCGCAGACAAAGTACTGGCTGTGACTCAAGAATGGGCTATCTCCAATCCCAATACGCTTGCAGCCCTCGTCCAAGCCATCCAAAAAGCACAAGTTGAACTTAAACAAATGCAAGATCTTGAGCCTGTTTGGCAAGTCTTGGTCGATTACAACATCATTCGCTTTGCATGTTCAGCAAGTGTTCACGTCGAAAAATATCACCTGATTCAGAACATCATTCGTGGTTTTATTCCCAAACAAGCCCAGCCGCAAGTTTCGGATTTTGTTTGGCTCACACAGCAAATGCAAAAATGGGATGATGTAAATTTAGAGAGTGATGAAATTCACGGTATTAGTGAAAATTGCGTCATTCAAACAAAGACTTGATTTTTTAAATTATTACTACATGTTACTTAAGACGTAATTACGCACTATTTTGAAACATTTATTCTGAATAATATTTTGAAGTAAATCTGCGATCTAACTTTACTGCCACTTTATTGGGCATTTTTCTTTAGCTTCCATTTATCTGAGCGCACTATTTACTCATGCGAAAAGCACGCTAATATCTTTTAAAACATGAAAACAATAGATAAATAATCTTCATCACAACTTCTTTTTAAACGTCAAACCAACCCAAGGACAGCGGGGTGTATTATGTTTACCGAGGAAAATCGACATGTTTCTTTATTACATGCGATTAACAAAATACTGATTAAAGACTGGGATCCCCTGCGGATCTATCGTAATCCTGCACTACAAGATGAATATGAGGAATACTTACCCAGTTTATTTCGGTTCATTTGTGAACAAGCCAGTGAAACTGAAATTTTTGAATATTTATGGTGGGTGGAAAATAAGGTTATGGAAGTCAAAGGGAATAAGACCCATACTTTAAAAATTGCACATTTGTTGAAAGATTTACAGGAAGACTAAGCAGATTTTACGCATGTAAATGCTCAATCAAATCGGTCACCATGCTGCTGTTGACGCAATACTCTTAAGTCTTTAAGCCCAGTATAAATTTCTGCTGCAATCAGGTCTCGGAACTGCTGTAAGTGTTCTAGGTTTTCAATATGCATCAAACGTTGTCTGGGCATAAACTTAAAATAAAAAGGCAATCGTTTCGGAATCAAATGTTTCGGTAAAGATGGGATCACCTCCCCTTTACGCAGCAAGCGACTTAACTGCGGCACTTGTAGCAACTTTTGAAAATATTGGTGCTGAACCACTTTATTTGCATCAAAACCAATATCAAAGACTTCATCTCCGCCTAACGCGGCAAACGGCACGATGTCATAGCCAAATTCTTGAGCGAGCTTTAAAAAGCCGTAGCGCTGTTTCCAAATCAGTTGATACTGTTCGCCCTCACGTTTTAGAACTTCGCGTCCGCCACCAGGAAAAACCAAAATAGAATAGCCTTGTTGCATGGCTTCACGCACATAGGCTGGAACGCCATCGACCGCACCAAATTTTTTCACCACACTGCGCCACAGTGGCAAATAAAAATGGCTATGATCAGCAATACTGACCACAGCCACTTGATGCTCATTGTAGAGATAATCAATCAACATAGGTGAATCAAGCACACCATACATAGAATGATTTCCTACATACATTGCAGGTTGAGATGCATCTAACTGTTCAGCACCGATAAATGTCGGTGTGAAATAAACTTTGGATAAAGCACTCAGGCGTTTAATCCATTTTGCATCATGCTCAACCTGCAACATACGGGCTTATGCGACGTGTTTTTTCACAAGCACAGCACCAACAGAGTAACCTGCACCGAATGAACACAAGACACCGTATTCACCATCATTGACTTGGTCTGCTGTGCGGTGCAACGCAATAATGACACCTGCTGAAGAGGTATTTGCAAACTCATCTAAAATGATCGGTACTAAATCAGGCTGAGCATTTTCTTTGCCCACAACCAATTTCAAAATCAGCTCATTCATGCTGGCATTGGCTTGGTGTAACCAGAAACGCTTCACATCAGTCGGTGCAATGTTGTTTTTCTCAAGTTGCGCTGTAATCATTTTGGCAACCAGTGGGCAAACCTCTTTGAACACTTTACGACCGTCTTGAGCGAAACGATTATTTTCAATGTCTGCATCGACTTCACTTAAGTTTAGGAAACCAAAGTTATTGCGGATGTTGTTTGAGAACTGGGTAAATAAGTTAATGTCTTCAATTTCAAAACCAGTTTTGCTGTCGGTTTCTTCAATGATTGAAGCCGTTGCAACATCACCAAAGATAAAGTGGCAATCACGTGAACGGTAGTCGGTATGACCAGAGGTGATTTCTACATTCACCAATAATACACGGCGTCCGCCCGCTTTAATCGCATCATACGCTTGTTTAATGCCAAAGGTTGCGGCTGAACATGCCACGTTCATGTCGTAGGCATAGCCTTGAATACCCAATGCTGTTTGGATTTCAATTGCAACAGCAGGATAAGCACGCTGTAAATTAGAACACGATAAAATTACGACATCGATATCTTCTGCAGTCACGCCTGCATTTTCCATCGCTTGTTTTGCAGCGATTACGCCCCATTCGGCTTGAATCGAGAGTTCATCATTTGAACGCTCATGTAACAATGGACGTAAACGCTTCGGATCTAAGATCCCTGTTTTCTCAACCACATAACGACGTTTTACACCAGATGCTTTTTCAATAAACTCTGCGCTTGACCCACGACGGGCTTCCAACTCGCCCGAAGCAATTTTGTCAGCATTGTCTAGGTTATACTGTTCCACATAAGCATTTAAACTTTCAACTAACTCTTCATTGGTAATGATGTCTTCAGGATGATAAAGACCCGTACCTGTAATGCGGATGCCCATGTAAAACTCCTTCTTTAAATTACCTATATCTTAACTGATTCCAAGTTTTTCCCATACTTTTTGCAAGCGAGTCGGAGAAATGGGCATCTTTGTCTTCATCGGTTGAGAGAATAAAGAAATCCGAAACTCCTCAACCATGAAATACAATTCTTTAAGGCGAGTGTCATTTTTAAACTTAAATAATTTTTCCATCCACGGGTCAACTTGATCAATGGCAGAATTATCCCTCTGTAGGTTATTGGGCAGGCGCTCCAAACGCAAGACCAATGCTTTCAAATATCGAGGAAATTCAAGCCAGATGTCGGAAGATTTCACATAAACAAAGTTTGATAAGCACATCAAATCTAGCTGATCTTCAACATCATCAATATTTTTCCCAAACACTGCATCATCTAAGACCAACAACTTTCGACGTATATCCTGCCATTGAATATAGATCTCTGTCACATCTGCCAGTGCTTTTTGCCCATGGGTCAGAAAAGTTTTTTTGACATTTGTAACTAAGTTTTCAAATTCTTGTGCATTAACAGGCAGTTCATGAATCGACATTTGCAGTGTGGCATAAACTAACATTTGCTCCAGCTGCGCCTTATCGCCCAAAGGTGAATACGCCAATGCCAACGGTTTGGAAATTTGCTTTTTCAACTGACGGACCAAATCCCCTAGTTGTATATGCACCAAACGAAGTACACCCTCGCGGTGCTGTTTAATCGCCTCAGCTTGATCATTAAAAGTCTGAATCACGACACCGGACTCATCCTTTTGTTCCAATACTGCAAAGGCCTTGGTCGGGACTAAAGCTTGATACTGCTTCACCACCACGCCCGTCACTTTTTGTGATGCTTCAAACACAAAATTTTCAGGAAAAGCTTGAAACTCTCCTTTGAGCTGTTTGACTGGACTATGGGTTTCCGTTCGGCAGCGCGCTTTTAACTCAGACAAGTCACGACCTTGTTCAATCACACGGCCTTTGTCATCAATGACTTTAATCAGCGGCAATAAATATTGTTCAACCCGATCAAAGCTAAAGTCTTTCTCAGTGATTTGTTCACCACGTAGCTGGAAGGCTAAAAAACTAAAAATATGCTGCTGCAAATGCATCGCATCTACTTTCGCCATTAGCTTTGCAGCCGTATCAGGGATAGGCACCAAATGACGTCGTTTATCTTTAGGCAGCGCCTTGAGTAACGCCTCCATTAAATCCTGACGCCAACCGGGAATACCCCAAGACCACAAGTTTTCATCCACCTGAGGCAAAGCTTGCAACGGAATTTTTACTGTTGCACCATCTTCGTCATGGCTTGGATCAAAACGGTAACTGGCCGCAAGGCGCAGTTCGCCATTGCGTAAAAAATCAGGAAACTGCTGCGTGGTTGGACGGTCATTCATCCACAGCGCATCATCATCGATAAATAAATAACGTGGGTTTTGCGGTTCAACCGTTGCACGCCAGTCTTCAAAACTACGACGGCTTGCGACCTCTTCAGGAACTTTAGCCGCATAAAACTGGTAAATGGTTTCTTCATCTACCACCAAATCACGGCGGCGTAGCTTATCTTCGACCCGCTCTACTTCTTCAAGTTTAAGCAGGTTGTGTTTTAAAAATGGTGGCGTAAGGCCCAAATGCCCTGTCGTCAGTGCATCTCGAAGGAAAATTTCATGTGCTGCAACATGGTCGACTTTTTCATAGTTGATTTGACGTTTCGGCTCAATAATTAAGCCAAATAGTGAAATTTGGTCATAGGCATTGACCACACCTGCTTTTTTCGACCAGTGTGGCTCAAAATAGTGGTGCTTCAGCAAATCACCTGCTGCAAGCAAAATCCACTCAGGTTCAATTTTTGCCAGTGTACGAATGTAGACCTGTGAGGTTTCTACCATCTCAAAAGCCATGACCCAAGGCGTATTGGTCTTATGTAAGGTAGATGCTGGAAAAATGCGGGCCTTTTGCTGACGCACCGCCATAAACACATTGCGTTCATCGGTTTTATTGGCAATAAAAGACAACAAACCTGTTAAAAGTGCACGGTGTAAATTTTCATAACTGGCTTTTTTCTCATTAAAAGACAGCTTTAAGCCTTTTGCCAAATCAACCAATTGCTCATGAGTTTTCTTCCACTCACGTAGACGCAACCAACTTAAAAAGTGATTACGCGCAAAAGTACGGCGTTTGTTTTCACTCATGTCTCGGTTGGCAACCC
>JACAAK010000062.1:0-27232 GCA_025093985.1 Calvatia gigantea | reverse complement strand
TTAACCAACCCCCCCGGGTGATCGTATTGTAAATTTAATTTTTCATTTCAAAATTCCCTTGAAACCCGAACCCCTTTTAAACCCAAAGGAAATTTTTTTTTTTTTTTTTTTTTTTTTTTTTTTTTTTTTTTTTTTTTTTTTTTTTTTTTTTTTTTTTTTTTTTTTTTTTTTTTTTTTTTTTTTTTTTTTTTTTTTTTTTTTTTTTTTTTTTTTTTTTTTTTTTTTTTTTTTTTTTTTTAAAAAAAAAAAAAAAAAAAAAAAAAAAAAAAAAAAAAAAAAAAAAAAAAAAAAAAAAAAAAAAAAAAAAAAAAAAAAAAAAAAAAAAAAAAAAAAAAAAAAAAAAAAAAAAAAAAAAAAAAAAAAAAAAAAAAAAAAAAAAAAATTAAAATTGTTTCCCTTATTTTTCCTTTCAGGCAACGTTCATTCTTACATTTTTTCCCTGGACCTTTTCTCACCTGCCGGGTCTGAGCCTGACTCAAATATCTATAGACATCAGACGTTTTATGTAGTTATCTCCATCCATTCAACTGGATGCCCCTTCTGTATTTAAGCATACATACTGTACATACTCCTGTATTTGGTACGCTTAACCACTTAGTTCCTCTTCCCTTACTCGCCCTCAAGTCTTAGCCTAAGTTGCAACCTGAGGTTAACTCAGACTAAGGTCGTAACATTTGGTTAAGCGTCCCCACCTCACCTTGCAAGGAGTAGGCTGAAACAGGCCTGAACAGAAGCAACCCATGTTACGTGCGTTACCTTACTTCGCAACCGGGCCCGGATCGTCTCCACTCAGGGAGAGGTTCAACGCTATAGCCCAGGAGTATTTGACAAGTCTCAATGACTTCTGTGCAGGCTTCGGATCGCTTCCTCGAGTAGAAGCTCGCGCTTGCCTGAGAAGTCTGAGTTAAATGTCACTGCAGTCCCCAAGGTTGTTAGCCTTGTAGCAGACGAGCAAAGATAAGGAAGCTTGTTACTAGAATAACCTAAAGTAATACAAAGTACTACTTAGGGTTTATATACTAGCTGCGAATAGGAGATGAGAGATTACGTAGTAAGTAGATATGAGTCAACGAGAACTACTACGGGTTAATTGGTAATCTAAGGAATCATAGGGATAGGTGAAATGAATAGAAGAACCAGTACGAGTCATAAGAAGATGGAGTCAGGTAAAGAGAAGTACGATGGTGGAAAAAGATAAAGGTGAAACAGGAACATAATTCAGAATGAATCATAAGAAGCAAAAGTAGAAGTACATGTGATAAATAAATAAAGAACGGACCGGGGTATACAAGAAGAAGAATAGAAAGTCCGTACGGAAGGTTAATACGTTGATGCGGAGAGTCCGGGGATGTGGTAAGTTCGTAACATTAGCCCGTCTCTAGATAAATTACTCCGAAATTTACGCAGATAGGACTGAGTAGTCCAAAGATACTCCGTTGTCGTAATATTCGTCGTCGAAGGCAACGGGATTTTCCAAAAGGTTTTTGGAACCTTTTTAATTTTAACATTGGGAAAATTTAAATTTTTTGGGAATTTTGGTTTTTTTTGGGTTAGGTTTCCCCCATTTGGCGAATTTAGTAGGGTAATGACGGGTTTTTGAATGCAAGTAGGGGAACATGAACTGCCAAGTGCTTAGAAGGTGATTCGCATTCAAAAACTTGGTAAGCAGGGGGGATTTTTGGTGGTTGGTTTTTCAAATAGATTGAAGTTGAATAAAAAGGGGCAAGGATCAGTTTGGATTTTTGTATGGCGTTTCATGTTTGTAAAAATTGTTGAATGGAATTGAAGAGTTACACCCCCCCCCATAAAAAAAAAAGGGGAAAAAAAAGGTGGTTGTTTTTAAACCTGAGGGTTTCCCTTTTGTGAAAGGGGAAAAAGCATCCCAAGGAACGGGAAGCAAGAAAAAAAGTCTGATTATATTTTTTTTGTCTAGCCCCATTTCAAAGAAAGATTAAAGCTTAACCGTGCAGAAGGGGTGCCATGTTTTCCCTTTTTAAAATTTCCCATTAAAAGGTAGATCCCCCCTTCGACTTTCGTGGCTTGGCAATTCAGGTTTCCCCCAGTGGGGTTATTTTTCCAAACCTTTGCAGCCCTAACCTTGGGCAAAAGTTGGGAAAAGCCCCCCTCCCTTTGGCCCCTTGAAGGTTTTTCATGTGCGCGGTTTCATTTTTTTTCCCAAAAGGGCCCTTTTGGGTCGTTTCCCCTTTTTTTTTAAACTTTAAAGGGGGGATTGCGTTGACGATTCTGAAAAAAAATAAAAAGGTCGGTGTTAGAATTTTTTTGTGGGTGTGGTTTTAATTGGAAACGTACTGTTGCCCAATTTGGTGTGGTGTTTCCCCTCTGGGTTTTTTTGGTTTGTCCGGCCCAGTGGGGGAAAACTGGGGCCCTTGTTGGGGGAAAACCCTTTTTTCCCTATCCCTTAAAGCAAAATTTTTTTTAATTTCCCCATCCTTCAAGGGATGCCCCCTGTTTTTAAAACATCGAAACCCCGATTTGGAGAAACCCTTATTTCCCCCCCCGCCCTAACTTACCCTTTTCAAGAGGAATGATGGCGAACAGGGTTAACGCCCCCCCCCTTGAAGGGGTAAAAAACGGGTAAACAAACCCCCCTTTACGTGGTTTTATTGAAGGCCCCGGAGCTATAAAAGGGTTAAGAACCCCCGGGGTTTTGAAATTAATGATTTTGTGAGGCTTGGATGTTCCTATGAAGGGTTCCCTAAAATTAGTTAAATTTGCCCCCCCAAGGGTTAGTTGAAAGGAAGAAAGAAAGGAAGTTTTTACGAATAACCAAAAAACAAAGCAAGGGTTTTAAACTGCTAAATAGGAATGGAGTTAGTATGGAAAAGTCCAAAACTATCTTAATTGGTAACAAAGGGAATATGGGAAAGGGAAAATGAAAAAAACCGAAGCATAAAAATGGAGAGGTAAAAGAAGTGAGGGTGGAAAAAGAAAAGGTGCGGGAACTTTTAGAAGAATCAAAAGAAAAAAAAGGGGTACAGGAAAAAATAAAAACGGGGGGGGAAAAAAAAAAAGGAATAAAATCCAGGAAGGAAACGTTATGCGGAAGTGGGGTTTGAATTCCCTAACACCCGTTAAAAAATTTTCCCAATTTAGAAAGGGACTGAACCCAAAATATTTTGCGAATTTTCCCGAAGAACGGGTTTCCAAATGTTCTTGGAACGTTTTTTCTATTATGAAACTTGGGTGTACATATTTGGAATTTTGGTTTGTTTTGATTGAGGGTTTCCTGGTTCGATTTTGGGAGTAGGGTAATGCCATGGGGTTTTCCCAATGACACTGGATGGTACAATACTGGTCCAGTGCTACGCAGGGAGCTGAGTTAGACATTTTTCATAAAGCTACGTGGTAAGTTGGTTGTTTTGCTCGGGTTGGGTTGAATTCTACCTCACTGAGAGATCAGGGGTTTTGAAGATTGGGTATAATTGATCATTGCCATAGGTTGTCTATGCCGTTTGAATGTCGGGTGGATTTGGCCATTGGTGGGAGTATGGGTGGGGAACTGACATCAGTTCGGGAAAGGGTTTCTGGGGAATGGTGTAGTTGGTTGACCTTAGAGGGCGAGTTCTGTTGGTGGATAGGGTTAAGCTATCCGTTAGGACGGGGAAGCCTGAGAACAAGTCTGATGCTTGGATAATTGGCGCCATTGCTCTCAAAATTTCTAGAAGTTCGAGTTGTGAATGCAGCTGGATAAGTGCATCTTTCGGATTGGCATTAGAGACGGTGCGACGGTTCTGGCTTCCTTGGAGGACTTATACAGGTGTTCTCAATCAAATGTGGCCTAGTCTGGGCGAAGTTCATGTTTCAGGTGGGCTCGGGGACAATGCTGCTGTGGGACTGTCCGGATGGGTGCTTGCATGTATCTCGCCGGACTTGCTGGGGTGTATCATCTAATCTATCGGGGGGTTTCGATGCAGTTTCAGTGATTCTGTCGGGAAAGTTTGTGTTCGTATGGTTAGACTTGAGTTCCCAATGTTGGTATGGTTTGCTTGATTTGTTGGGAGGGTGTGGTTGGATTGGAACGTTTGGTTTGGTCATTCCGAGGAGTCGCCTTGGGTTGATTTCGGTTGCATCTCTTTGACCAGGGGGGAAAAAATTTCTGGTGGCCCTTTTGTTGGGAGAAAACCCTTTGGGTTTTGATAAGTAAAATGCTGCTACCTTAACCCCCCTTTTTTGGGGAAAAGAATTAAAAATTGATTAAGTGCTTATTAGCCTTTGGCCATTGGTTCGGGGAATGTGTGGTCTTTTTGATTTAGTTTGACCAAATTGAGGTTAAAACTTTCAAAAAATTTAAGGGGCTGGTAAGTTTGGTAAAAAAAGGGAGGTGAAATATTTTAGGGAAGAAAATCGGCTTTGTGATTGTTTTAAATAGTTTGCCAGAAAGTTTATGAATCTTCACCCTTTGTTTGGGGTGGTTTGGGGCCCAAATTGGTTGTTTTGGATCTGGGATGTTTACAACGGGACTTGTTCAATATCTTCCGGGAAAAGGTGCCATGTTTGTAAGATAAAGAAAGGCCCCGTATCTTGTGGAAAAATTTTTCTGTGTTCCTGTCCAAAAGAAAATTGGCTTTGAAAACTTGGTTTTTGGTCTCAGATTTATTCTGTTTCCAAATTTGGACCAAGTTTTTGGGGAAAAAATTTTTTTATTTCTTTTGATGAGATCATTTGGGAGATTTAATTTGGATTGGAATTTGCTGAGGTAAAATTGTTAGATGGCCACCGTGTCGTTCTTTTGGTTGGAAAAAAAAGGTCTCTTCCAATTTTCCCAAAATAGTTTGCATTTTTAAAACTTCCCCTTTTTGCAAATTTTTTTTCTTTTTCTTTGGGGTTTTTTCCCTATTGTTTTGGCGTTTTTTATTTTTAAAGTTGGATTGGTCAATTTTGGGGCTTTTCCTTTTGGGTTTTTTATTAGGGTTTCGGGTTGGAAAAGGTATTGGGGGGTCCCGTTCCGGCGGGTTTTCCAAGGGAAAATTATGGACATCCTTGCCTACCTCAGGGTATTTTTTAAAAAACCCCTTCGCTTTAGTGTTTAAGCTCGGTTGGGGTTTGGGGTTCTTTGAGCCTGACTTGCTTTGGGGGAAAGATAATTGGGGTTTTTTGAATTTGTATGGAATGTTGGATTGTTTGAGAAACATTCATGCTTTTGCCATTATGGAGTGATGATGATTTTGGGATTTTTGGGGGTTCTCATCGGGTGACAGGGGGAATTGTGGTGAGCATGATCAGTTGATGTGTCCGGAACTTTTTGTTTAGGGGCCAATCTGAGGTACACCCAAAGCTTCTGTGGGATAATAGGAGCGATGTTGTGTCTTATTTAAAATTGAGCTTGGTGGGTGCAATGGGGTCTTCCTTTGGCTGGTTATTTCCTTAACATTGTTTTCCCCTTTGGACAATCAGAAATCCAATGTAGCCCTTTCCCTACCAGGGTAAGATGTTTGCAGAATAGATTTTTAATTGAACCGTCATCAGGCTATGGTCTGTTTGCTCGGAGAATAGTTCATGGTTGTAGTAGTTCAGGTCCTGAGGTTCTGCCTGACTGGATGGTTCGTGCAGGTTGGCAATTGCGAGCAAGTGGGGATTGGTTGGAAGGGGTAGGTGCCCAAGTTTGGGTTCCCAGTTGTCTAGGGACTTTGGGTCGCTGGGGTTTGGCACTGGTTGGGAGCGTACTTTGGTTTTGGACCATAGGATCGTTCGGGGTCACTTCTTCTAGGTGCGTCTGGGGCGAGTTAGGAGAGCTGAAAGCAATGCTTTGTTGGATTTCGGGATTTGAACGTTGGCCGAGATAAGTTGGTCAGAGGACTTACTTCTTCGGTAGTATTTGTCCCGGGGGATTGGACTGTACGGGGGGAGTGAATCAAGATGCATCGGACCTGAAAAGAACGATCTAATGTTGTTTCCACTTGGATCGTAATTCGGCTTTGAGGATTGGTTAGGCAAATGGCTTTTCGCTACCTTAATTGAGGTCGGAGATCTGGGGTTGGTGACCCAAAGTTGCTCTGGGGGTTCATATCGGATAGGGGACAGGCATACAGGTTTTATGGGAGTTTGTTCTTCGAAGTAGGGGGATGGAAAGTGGGGGGGGGATGGCCACAATTTTTGCCTGGGTAGATTCTTCGTGGCTGCCTTGTTTCATTGAAAGTGCGTTAAAATGAGAGGTGGGATCTGGAATATTTATGATTAAGGGGGATGGAATTAGGTGCTTCTCTTGGATTCTCTAACATTTCTTCGTGGTGCAATTGTTCGTTTTCCCAAGGTTTCGTGGCTGACCTTCTTCATTATTTCCCTTTGTTTAGTTAGTACATGGTTCAAGTCTGATATTGTTCTTGTATTCAAAGTCCGGGATACAGGTTGGGTTTCACTGGGTATATAAGTGTTCGTGATTGGAGGATATCTTGGAATCATGTTTCGGCAGTGAGGAAGGGGGAATAACGTCTTTAGGATGGTCAATTGACATGCTTTTGTTCGAATGCCCTCATTGTTTTGACCTATTGTTGTGACCTTCCCGGTATATCGCCCATTCTTTATTCGTCTCTTTCCCTTCTCTGTGGAAAGTTTCGTTATTCTGTGTGATCTCCGAGCTTGTATAATCTTTCTATAGACATCAAAAGGTTTTTTGTAGTTTTCAATTTAAACTGGAGGGGTTTTGTATTAAGATCTACTGTAATATCCTGTATGGACGTTCCCTTGTTCCTTTTTACTCGCCTCAAGTCTTACCCTTTAAGTTGCAACCTGAGGTTAACTCAGGACAAGTCTAACTTTTGGTTAAGTTTCCCAACTAAATTTGGAAAGGAGGGAGGCTAAACAGGGTTAACAAAAGAACCCATGTTAGTGCGTTACCTTACTTCGCAACCGGGCCCGGATCGTCTCCACTCAGGGAGAGGTTCAACGCTATAGCCCAGGAGTATTTGACAAGTCTCAATGACTTCTGTGCAGGCTTCGGATCGCTTCCTCGAGTAGAAGCTCGCGGTTGCCTGAGAAGTCTGAGTTAAATGTCACTGCAGTCCCCAAGGTTGTTAGCCTTGTAGCAGAGAGCAAAGATAAGGAAGCTTGTTACTAGAATAACCTAAAGTAATACAAAGTACTACTTAGGGTTTATATACTAGCTGCGAATAGGAGATGAGAGATTACTAGTAAGTAGATATGAGTCAACGAGAACTACTACGGGTTAATTGGTAATCTAAGGAATCATAGGGATAGGTGAAATGAATAGAAGAACCAGTACGAGTCATAAGAAGATGGAGTCAGGTAAAGAGAAGTACATGGGTGGAAAAAGATAAAGGTGAAACAGGAACATGATTCAGAATGAATCATAAGAAGCAAAAGTAGAAGTACATGTGATAAATAAATAAAGAACGGACCGGGGTATACAAGAAGAAGAATAGAAAGTCCGTAGGAAGGTTAATACGTTGATGCGGAGAGTCCGGGGATGTGGTAAGTTCGTAACATTTCGCTCGTTTTAGTGATATTCTGAATTTTACGCAGATAGATTGATGGTTAGTGATTTCCAGGAACTCCCGGTAAAAAACTTTTCTTGTAATTATTGCTGGGGTGTGATCACGATAGGATCTTCGGGTTTTTGGATCATGGCGTTGTTTCAATTAGTAATTTGGAACAGCATGATGCTGTCTTTTGTATTTTGGGTTTTTCAGGGTCAATCTGTATCGTTCTAGGTTTTGGATGTAGGCGTTCAGAGTTGGTCGATTTGTGGTGTTAGCAAGGTTCCCTGCGGTTTGGCTAGGGTCGGATGAACTTTTGACAGGAGCTATGGGGATCAGTAGTCTTGGTGTCAATCTAAGGCCTAGTGGCCTATCGGTGGTAAGTAGGGTTTTGTGCGCATTTCACAAAAGGGTTTCGGGTCAGAATGGATTTATTGGCTAGTTCGTTTTTTGCTCCCGTGAGTTTGTTTTTGGTTGCTTAACGGTCGATTGGATAGTGTTTGAATTTTCGGTAGAAGTTGATCCAGTTTCTGACATCACGGTGTGGGTGGCCTTTAATCTGGTTGGTTTGCCATTGATTGTGGGGGAGATATCATGCAGTTCGAGGGTTTTTGAATCGCTTTTTGTTTAGTTAGAGGCATTCGCAGTTGGGGGTCTAAGGCACCCATTTTCCTGGTAGCCTGGAAAGGATTCGTGATTAAATTGCCCTTCGTATGGTTTAAATTAAATTTGGGTTGGGTGCACAAAAGGGCCATGTTCGGTTGGATTATTAAAATTGGTGGGGGTTGTGGCCTCCTTGAAATTTGTAAGGGCCAATAAATTTTTCCCTAATGCCATTTTGCAGGGATGGGGGGGGGTGTTTTTGTGGGTTTCGTGGGTGGTGGGTTTCCCCGGGGCCTTTTTGGTTTGCCAAGGCTACCGGGGGTTTGGATTACGGTTTTGGGGATTTGGGGGGGGGGGAAGGGTGTTGGGAGTTGCCCAATAGTTTCGGGTTCCAGTCCTCCAGGGGTGTTGGGGTGGGTTGGGCCTGGTTTGGGTGCTTTTTTTTGGGGGGAAGAGATCGTTGGGTTGATTGTTGGGGTTGCTTGGGTGGTTCGGCGGGTTGGGGGGGGGTTTTGTTGGGGTTTTGTTGGTTTTTAATTTGGTCCGGGATGAATTTGGATAATGATGTTCTTCTGTAGGAGTAGTTTTGGGGGCCCTTAAAATTTTGGGGGGTTAAGTGGGACGAAGAAACCCCAATTTTTTTTGGGTTCTGGAATTGGGTCTCGGTAAGGCATTCGGAGGGTTAATGGTTTTAAATTCGTATTTGATGGGGGGAAAAAGGTTTTTGGGGGACGTTGTTGGGGTTTAAATAATGAAAGGGGAAGGGGTTTTTTTGAAATTTGTTTTTTAAAGGGAAAAAAGAAAGAGGGGATGGGGGTGTTTTTTTTTTTTTTTTGGGGGTTTTTTTCCCCTTTTAAATTTAAAAAGGTTTTTAAGGGGAAACCATTCCCCAAAATTTTAGCTTTGGCGAGGCGATAAGCTTGTTCTGGGGTTACCGGGGGGTTCGGGTATCTTGGTAATCCAGCCTGCCTTTGGGATGAGATTTTCCTTGAAGTAAAAGAGCCCAACCTGGGTATTGTTTTTGGATTTTTTGTTTGGTGATTTGATAGAAGCTTTTCAGGCTTAGGGTTTTGTTTTTTTGATTTTTTTTATGTGAGTAATTTTGAAACCCAGGAAATGAAGAATTTTGGGAAAAGTGACCCCCTGGGAATATTTAGGGAAAAAACAGGGTTTGATCTTGGGGTTATCTGGGCGGAGGGGGCCGGGGATTTTTTGGTTCCCTAGGGTTTCTTGCAATTGGTTGGGGAACCAAAGATAGTTTTTTTTGGGGTATTTTTTTTTCCCCGGTGATTTTTGTGCGCTTGGTTTCCGTTGGGGGGCCCTTCTGGTAATGTCCCCTTCTTTATCTTGTTTATAAGGAGCCCCTTGTGACGTGTTTCTTGGGTAATTAATTTTTGGGAAAAAGGTAGGGGGTTATTTCCTTCGTTTCTGGAAAGCGCCCCCAACTTTTTTAGGCTGGTTTCTAAAAAGGGGTTTTTTTGGTTGGAAGAAAAGGGTTTTTTGAATTCGGTTTTGTTCTGAAGGCTTGTTTTTTTGTTTTCCCTTCGTTTCTTTTTTTTGGAGAGTTGGTCGAATTCAATTGAGGTTAATTTTCGGTGGTTAGAATTTTTCCTAGTGGGGTGGCCATTTTGATCTGGGTTGGTTTGCCATTTCGATTGATCGGGGAAGTATTTGCGAGATTCTGATGGTGTTTAAATGGCTTGTTCTGGTCTAGCTTAGAAGTTGCTTTCAAGATCGTTGTGCTCAAAGTAAGCATCATTTCTTCCTGTTTGTGCGAAGTGGAGTCATCCTAGATTTTTTCCTCCTTACATCGGTGGAATCATGATTAGACTTTTGAGGTGTGGGGAGTGCACGTTCAAAGTACAGTGATTCGTGTATAGTCCATTGGATTTTCAATGCGGTTTCAGTTGTGCCTTCTCGAATCATTTGTTTTATAGGGTCCAGATTTAAATATTCTTAGCTCCTGGAAGTTTTCCATATTGTGTATGGAATGGGAGCGTTCTTTGCTATTTTGGTTTCGATCGGTGTTTGGCATGTCAAGTTTCCGCCATTGTTTCCACGTGAGTGTAGTTGCCATGGAGATTCTTCTGGGTATGTTTTCGGGGTTTCTGATGTTTCTTGGTTGTTGGGTTTAAGGGGATATGGGTACGTTCCTTTCCGGTTAAAGGTTCAGAGTTCGATTCCATGGCGTTGGCTGGGGTGGGATTGTAGATGTCTTGGTTTTGGTGAAGAATTTCCATATTCGGGTTATTGTTTGTATTGGGGTTGCTTTTTGGGGCTTGGCTTGGGGTCTTGATTGGTTTTCTTGCTTGGAGTTTGAGTGTTTCTACTTTGCTCCAAAGGATTCATTGAGATAAGTGTCAAATTGAGTTTGGTTCGATAGAGTGTATCGGTTGTGCACTGGAGAATCGTGTTTAAGCAATCTAGGTCTGAAGGACAGCCCGATAATTCAGTCTCATTTTAGGTCTGGAAAATAATGGGGTCATCCTTTTAAGTTGATATGATGTTGGCTAATCTTCAGTAGGAATGTTCCTTTGTTGGGGGGTTAAATTATAAAGAAAAGGGTTTTGATTGGAAATTTTTTTAAAAAAAGGGGAAGTGAAAAAAAAGGAATGTAGTTTTTTTCCCTTTTTTGGTTTTTCTGGTTGCCTTGGTTTTTTTAGAATGAAAGTGTGAAAGGGGTAATGGATTTTTATTTTTGGGGGGGAATTTAGGGGTTTTTTGGGTTTCTTTAACTTTCTTGGGAGTGTAAATTTCCTTTCCAAGATTTTTTCTTTTCCCATTATGTTTCCCTTTGTTAATTTTGTTTTTTAAAATCTTGATTCTATTCTTTTCCTTCTATTGTGGGGGCATTGTTTTAAAAATTTTGTTTGGGTTTCGGAGGAAGAGGGGTTTTTTTGGAATTTTCCATTTTGTGTTCAGGGAGGAAGTTGGGTAAACTTTTTATGGATAGGCGGTTTGGTTATTTGAAATGGGTTCATTTTTTTTCAAGAACTTTTTGTGGGGGAAGGTTGGAATTTGTTTGTTGTTGCCCTTCCCCTAGTTTGGGGATGTTTTTTCGGTCTGGGTTCTATTTTTGGGTAGTGGTGTTTGCCCCCAAAAATGGTGGGTCCTGGGTTTTTTGTTGATTAAAAGGAGTTTGTTCCTGGTGGTTGAAATTTTTAAGATGAGTGCTTCCAGGAGGGGATTTCTGAAGTGATAAATTTTGGAATTTCCGATGTTTTCCGTTTTATCCTTTGGGGTTTGATATGTTTTGGGCCAGTTTTCTGGAGCTTACTTTGGGTCGAAGGTGGAGGTTCCCCCGGGTTCAATTTTGGGGTTGCTAAAAAAATTTTTGGGGGCCCTTTAAAAGGTAAATTTTTTTTCCTATTTGGGTTTTGTTTTTCATCTTTGGGGGGAGTTTAACCGGTTTCTAATTTTTTAAAATTGCTTTTTCTGTTTCGGTATAGATGTTGTTTTTAAGACAATTTTCCAAAGAAAGGAAACCCATTTTTCCGGGTTTTTGCAATGGGGATTGTAATTAGTTTTTCCCCCTTTTTCTGATTTTGGAAATAGGGCCATTTTTTTTTGGGAAGGTTGGGGAGTTCACATTAAAGCATATTTCTTTGAAAGTCCTTTAGTTTTAATCGGTTTCCATTTTTTCTCAAAAAGATTTGTTTATAGTGGGGTCCATTTTCAAAATTTTTGCCCCTTGAAGTTTGTCCAAATTTTTTCATGGAAGGGGACGCTTTTCTTTATTTTGTTTAATCGGTAATCTTCAGGGTGAAGTTTGCCCCTTTTTTCCTCGGAAGGGATGACCTAATTAGTTCTGGTTTATTTTTTCATTTTATTTTGAATTTTTTGGGTTCTTTTTTTAAGGGGTAAGGGGGACTTTTTATTCCTTTAAGGTACCCAAGGTTCGTTTTTGGGTCATCCTGGGGGGGGGTCCTAGTTTTTTGTGGGTGGCAAATTTTTTAATTTTGGGACTCGTATTTTTTTTGGGGGTTTGACTTTTTCGGGTTTGGCTTGGGGTCTTGAATTTGATTTTTTTATATTTGTGAGCTTTAAAAATAAAATCATTTTTCCAAAAGATTTGGGTTGTTGAAGTTGGGTTTTCGGGGAGCTAAATTTTTGGCAGGGTCAAAGTTCTGGACAAAGGCAAAACGTTCCAATGTCTTGATTTTGAATAGCTCAAGATCAGGCATCTGTGGGTAATCCTATTTATTGAGTTGATAATCTTTGTAGCAAGAAATTGATTTGTGGCCTTTGTTTTGGGGGGTATTAATTAATATGTGTTAAGCAGTGAATGTTTTTCCCTTGAAATTCTGAGTTTTCGTTTGTTGAATCAAATAGAAATAAAATCATGGCAGTAGGGTTTGTTTAAATGCTTGTGCTTTTTCTGGGTAAATTACTTGGACTTCCTTTTAGAATGATGTTTTCGATATGGACAATGGTCCTTTTATCCTGGTCCAGGGAATCCTAATATGTTGTCTTTCTGGTCTGGATTCTTTGTAGTGTGCTTTACTATACATTTCCAAAGTTGTTTCCGCCCATTAAACTTTCCCTTGATTCCAATTTTTTGCTTCATCTGTGCATGGTTGACAATGCCTCCCAGTCATTCCTTCAATGTTATTGCCAGCCTTTATCCATAAAATGTCAGGGCACTCGAGAGTGGATGAAGGGGAGTCAGTAAGACTTAAATTTAGTGTCCAAGGGGAAATGGTTGATGGTGAGACATGTCCAGGCTTGGGCTGACAGGTTATTTGAAGTGAGTCCAAAATATCGTTTGGACAACGGAAGGTTTTGGTTGGAAAAAGGAGTTGGGCAATGTGTTGTTGCGTAACTAGCAAGTTTGGTGGGGAAATGTCATGTTGTGGTGTTGTGTTCATGTTGGGGTTTGCTAAAATTGATCGATGGTGATTGCTGGTTTTGGGTGACAATTGAGAGCATTTGTGTCCTCTGGATGTTGGTTATGTTTAATTGAGATGGCTCTCAACCAGGAAGGAGAATTTGTTTAATGATAGATAGTCTGAATTTGGGTTGAGGCCCCAGTCGTTCAACCATTGATTCTGAACTTTTTTCCAAGTTTTCTGGTTGCGGTTTTTTGGCGGTCGGGGGGTGAACCGGTTGTAACTTTATATTTAAGGCTTTCCCTTGGTTTCTTCCTTGAAAAGAGGAATTACCCCCTTTGTCCATGTCTCGAAATAGTTTGGGTTTCAATCTTATAATCCTGCATGGGGAATTTAGAATTTTGGGTTGTGTATTTTAAAGGTGGAAGGTTGGAATTTAATTTGGTTGCTGCATCCTTCAAAATTTCCCAAAGGAATTTGGTATCTTACTTTGGGGCGTGTTTCTTTTTCCCGGGGGTTTCAAGGGGGGTCGTGGTTCCGTTTGGTTTCACTGGGGTTCCGTTTTGGTGGTTTTCCTTAATTCTTAAGATCCCATATCCTGGGTTTCCTTTTGGATTTTTTCTGGTTTTGAAAATCTTTTTCCGGTGATTTCATTTCTTTTTTATGTCATTTTTAATTTTTTAAAAAAATTTGAAAATTCTTGGGTAATCATGTTCCCTGGGAATATTTCAAAACTCTTTCTTTGTCTTTGTCACTCGGGGTTTTGGGCCTGAGGGGTCGCGGAGGGTTTTGGTTTGGAGGGGTTTGATTGAATTGTTGGGGGAAAGAACTTTGCTTTTGGAGTATTTGGGGTTTTTAAATTGATTCTGTGTTTCCTTGGTTCCGTGTTGGTCCTTGGGTTTTGGGCCTTTTTGGGTTTGTTATCGAGCCCCCTTCTTTTGTGATTTCTTTTGTTGGTATTGAAGTTTGGTTTGGCCCGGGGGGTTTTTTGGGGTTTTTGGTACGAAGGGAAAAAACCTTTCCAATTTTTTAATTTTCGGTTCCCAAAATCGGAAGGGGTGTCACTTCCTAAAAGTTGTAGTATTTTATCTAATAATAAAAGTTGTTAGAACCCTTTTTTTTGGGGGGAGTTTTAATTTTTTTTTAATCATTGGGTTTTTCCCCTAAATTTGGAATACTTGTTTTTCAACTAAATACAAAAAATCTGGCCCTGTGGGTTGATAAAATTGTTATTCCAGGTAAATTAACCCCCCACTTCCTTTAAAATAGGTTTTTCCTCTAAAAAATGATTCTTTACCGGGCCGGGGTCTCTATAATTTTGCTTTTTCGGGTCTGGGAGTCAGTTTTTTCTGGTTTTCCCCCCTGAAAACCTTTCCAAATTTTTGGGGGGCCCCCATAAAACTTTCTTTGTTCCATTTTTTGTACATTGAAGGTGACAAGCCTAATCCCTTTTTGTTTTGCCCACCTTTCCAAAAACTCGAGGGCACTCAAAATAATAAAGGTGTTAAAGGGAAAAGCCCAAATTTGTGAAAAGGGGGAAAAAGGTTGGGTCAGAACCAGTTTGGACCCGGAGGCTAAGGGGGGGTTTTTGGGGTGAGTAAAACAACTTTTTGGTCAATGGGGTTTGGGTTGGAAAAAGGCAAAAGGGGTGTTTTGGTTAAAGCTGGTTTGGGGAAATGTTGATGGTTGTTTTGTTTTGGGTGGGGGGTTTTCCTAAAGAGTGGTTCATGTTCTTTGGATGAAAAAAGGGCATCAGTTGGTCTGGGAAGATGTGGTGATTTGGTTTCAAGGATGCTTTAAACCAGGAAAAGGTAAAACTGTAATAGATAATTGGTGGTGATTTGGCTCCACTCTCGTCCTTACCATTGAATCTTGGATCACCTCAGAATAAGCTGGGATTTTTCTTTGCTGATGCATGAATTCCCTATGTGGGGATATAAAGGAGTGTACATTAGACCGAGTGTGTCGAATCTGTGAGATTCTAAAGTCCAGCTTTTAGGCCTGGGACTTAACAGTGGAATTACCCTTTTGTATTAATTTCCATCGGACAGAATTGTTCAATCTGTAAATTTCTTAATCATAATCCCTAAACAAGTACTAGCAAGGTTTGCATATATTGTGGTAGATTGGCTTGACAAGATAGGAAGTCGTAAGTGCCTTGAGTCTTGACGATTTCTGAAGTAAATCATTGACGGTTTTTCCCTTCTTTAGGGAACGTTGGTTATTCATTCAGGAGTCAAGCAGTTTGTTGTATGTTGGTCCGTTGTGGATTTCCATTAAGGGTCGATTGTATTGTTTCCCTTTTAATCTTAGATCCTTTTGTCGGGGTTTCTTTTTTAGTGGGCCTAATTTTTTTTTGGTCCTTTTCCTCTGGGCTTCAAGGGCATTTTTTTCCCTCAATTAAGGTCAATTTTTAAATTGATATTTTTTGGATTCCACCGATTGGATACTTTGGTTTGAAAAGGGGTTCCCTGGTGTTTGTAAATTGGGGATGAGCCTTGGGCTCCGAGTCATTAGGGGTTGCTGGGATTTTTCAATGGTCTATTGGTTTGATAGGGAGAAAGTTATCTTTCTTGTCTAGGAGGATTTTTTAGGATTTTTGGGTACCACATTCTTTCAGGTGGGTGACGCTTGACTTCCCTGGGTTTCAGCATTGTAGGTTTGTTCTCTATTCCTTTTTTCGTTGGATTTCTTGACTTGTTGGATTCTGATCAGGAACTTCGGGATTGTAGTCCGGCAGTGTATTCTGGAAGTTAGGCTAATTGGCAAACGGGGTGGTTAAGAATTTTTTGGTGGGTCGGGTCAAGGAGGTGTTTATCTTAGAGAGTTTGGGCAGAATGGACAATTGCTAAAGGTGTCCAAATTTCATCTTGTTTCGAGCTTAAGCGGAGAGTGTCCAGTGAATGATGATTTATGTAAATTCCAGAATCCATAAGTTTTGATCGAGTCTGCGGAGGTCATTTTATTCAAGTGTCTGGGGTTGAGTTCTCGATTGTATGTTCGAGATTGCATTTATAAAGCGCATGTGGTAGTTGGTTGGACGGTGTGTTGTAGAGGTTGAGTTTCCAGGGAAGTTTAGTCCCATTCCGCTTTTAAATGAGATTGTCGTCATTAATATAATTCAGTATTGTTTCGGGTGGTCCTCTTCTACACTTTGTTAGGATTGGATTGCACATCTTCATAATTTTCAATTAGTTTTGTTTGAATTCTCCGATAGTCAAGTCGTGATTCAGATTAAGTCCTGATACTTTTTGTTCCTTCGCCATTTCATCATGATTTGTTTAACTACTAAATTTGTTTCAAGATGATTCGTTCTCTGAGGGTGTCTCCAAAATAAGTTTCACGGTCGAATTTTCCGCCTTTTTTTCTCGAAAAAGGGGAAGGCTTCCCCCAATCCGAGGACTTTCGATTTTTATGAATTTGGTTTTTGGGTTTTGTACTTTTCCCAGTTTTTGGAGGTTCCCGGTTTTTTTTGGCTTTCCCTGGGGAAACCTGTTTCTTCTTAAAAGGTAAAATTTCCATTTTCCGGGTTCTTTATTTTTTGGGGGTTTTGGGGCCTTGGGCTTGGTTTTCATTGATTGAGGGGGGTTTGATTTCAAAGGGTTTAAAAATGGTTCATCGAATCTTTTTCCAAATGGAGTTTAGTTCCCCAAGAGTTGGTTTTCGAATGGTAAAAAAGTTTTTTTGGAGTGGAAACTTTTTTTGGGTTAGGAAAATTTGTTTTAACCTTTAGAAGTTTTAGAAAAGGTAGGGTGTTTTCCCAAATTTAAGGAATAAGTATTTCATTATGCAAATTTGTTTTAACCTTTGTTTTGGGGAGTTTTAATATTAAATTTTTTCATTGGAACGGTTTCCCCTTCATCTGTGTTTGTAATCAAAATAAAATTTAAAAGGGGTTGTGTTAAGATCTTTTTCAGGTCAATAACCATTAACTTTGCTTTCCTTTTTTTTTAAATAGCCCCTTTAAAACCAAGGAAAACTCAAATGGCCTTTTTGGGGTTTTTTTGATATAAACAATAAAATTTCAATTGGTGCCGCCTAAAAATTAAAACCACATTCTTTCCCCTTCCTTCCAAGGCGAAACCCCAAACCCAAATCACTTCAAAGGGCCCCAGCGTAAAAACAGGGGCCATCCCAAACAATGGGTTTAACAAACCCCAAATAGTGGCAAAAGGGGGGAGGGGGAAAAAAAGGATAGGTTTTTAAAGGGGAATTTCCGGGCCCCAAAGGTCAATTAGAGGGTCGGGGTTTTCTTGGTTTGATTGGTTTGATAAAAAAGATTATCTTTTTGCCAGGGGGGATTTTTTAGATTTTTTTGGGGGTAACTTCCCTTTCGGTGGGTCCCTTTTCCCCCTGGGGTTTCATTGGTCAAGTATTGTTCCTGTTCCTTCTTTCGTGTTGGGATTCCCTTGTCATTGCTTGGATTGGTCGGTTTTCGGGTTGATTAACGGCCCGGGTTTCCCTGGGTTAGGTTTGGGGTTTCTAAGGGGTGGGCATAACCTTTTTTGGGGGGGGGGGGGGTTTCCTAGGATTTTTTTCCTTAGACATTTTGGGGGGAGGACAAGTGAAAAGGGTTCCAAAATTTTTCCGAGTAGTTTTGCTTTTACGGGGAGTCACAGTAAATAAGTTTAATTGAATTCCGGGTACCAAGTTAGTTTCATAGGAGTCGCTCGGGGGAATTTTTTTGCCAAGGTTTTCTGGGGTTTGATTCGCCACTTGGATTTGTCGGGTTGGAATTTTTTAAACAGGTGGAGGTTTTGGGGGGGGGTGGTTGGGGGGGTTGGGTTTCGGGGGAACTGGCCCAATTTCCCGGCTTAAGCTATTGTTCTGATTAACCATTAGAAGGGTTTGGGGGTTCCCTTTCTTTTCAGCCATTTCTCTTGGGTTGAAGAGTCTATTTTAAATTGTTCTTGTTTGATTCCTCCGATAAGCATTTTCAATTAAAATTCTGGGACTTTTTTGTTCCTTCGACCATTTTTGTTTGTCTTCCTGGATTGTGTTTCATAGATATCGATTCGAATTCTCTAGGATGTTCTCCAAGGATAGTTTTCAGGGCAGGTAATTCGCTTTTGTATGTTAGACCAGACCGGCTTTTCCTCGAGATTAGCCGAGACAATCTGAGGTTTTGTCTCGTTATCTTAGAGTATAGGATAGTTTTTGCTAGTTCACCAGGTTTTAAATCGGGGTTTGTCCGCAGTTTTGGGGTCTATCCAATTTTTTTGGAATTTCTCGATTCTCAGTGAATGGGAGCAATTCTACTCCTCTTTCTTATGGTTGAGTGACGAGTGAAGACTTTGGCTTGGGTTTTTCATATGGAGTCGAGGTAGGGTGGCCTTGGACTCTAGGGTATCTTTCCAGGTTCTATCAATTCCAAATGGGATTTGTACTCCTACGAGGTGGGGTTGTCGGATGGTGATTATTTGTTAGTTTGTTTGGAGTGGAAGTTCCTGCTCGATTGGATAATTGTTCTTGTGTTAAACCCGGGATAGGATTGAGGTTTGGAGGATATAAGGATGGGTCTTCTGATTGAGGATAATTGGAAGCAGATTATCTAGGATGCGAGAAGTTGTACTTTGTCTCTTAGGATGGATGAATATGTGGGTTTTGATCGATTGGGAACGGTTCGGCTCTGGATGTGCTTGGGTTCTTGCATGGAATATCGAATCGGTACAAAATGTCGATTTGCCGATTTGCTTATTTCGGTGGTTAATTACTCCATGGATTTTCTAGATTGCTTTTGTTTTGGTTATTGATCTATGCTGGCAAAGAAATCCTCAACAATTAATGGTCTATTCTTGATTGATGTAGGGGTTTTAGGAACTGAATGAGTATTTAAATCTAATGTGCCTGAATAGGTTGACGTCTAAGCCATACTTTTCGCTTCCTGGAAGGGACAATGCCCCCCCTTAAAATTTATTGCCAGCGTACAAAAGGGGGAAATCAAAGGGAAGGCTTTCAAGGGAAACCCAATATGTGTCCAAGAGGAAAAGGTGGGTAGAAAGGGGGAGCTAAGGTTTTTTGGGAAATGATCCAAACAGGTTGGAGTAAGGGTTGGTAAGGAAAAACAGGAGATAAGAAGGATTTGGAGAAAGGTTTGTGGGAAAAATGGGGGGTTTTCCTGGGGTTGGAGGGGTTTCACAAATTAAGGGTTAAAGGTTTAGAATTTGAAATAAGGAGATGGGGGAAAAGGGGAAAAGAATTAGGGTTTTTCCCAAAGAAGAACCCAAACAAGAAAGGGTTAAAATGGAGATAGCTAAATTTGGGTTTATTAAGGCCCCAAGAACTTAATATTGCCTTTGGCTAAGGAATGTAGAGATATATTTATAGAAAACCCATGGGAAGATCAAAAGGATGGATGAAAGAAAGAAGTGTTTTAAAAATAAAGTCCCCGGGGGTTCCAGATTTTTAAAGGGCCAAGGATTTATAATATAATGGGATTATTTAAGGGGAAAACTTTATCCTTAAATATTATTTTTTAAACCCCCAAAAAATTCTTTTTAAAATTGATTAAAAACTTTTGGATATCTATTAAATTAGGAAGGCCCCCAAAATTTTGGGAATGTGACTTCTAGAAGTTCAAACATTGGAATTTTCCTTTTGTTTAATTTGGTATCATTTTTCCAATTTTAAAGTTCATTTTTATTTTTGGGGTTTTAATTAATTTTTTTTTTTGGCCCTTTTTTTTAATTTTATTTAGGGGTTTTTTTTTTTTCCTACTATAAGTGTTTAAATTTCGATTTCAATTCCTCAATGAGACTAAAAATTTTTTCCACCATCAAATTGGTTTTGGTTTTGTTAACCGGTCCCTTTTCCTTCACCAAAAGGCCAGGCAACTGAGTCTTTCACCAAAAGTTACTTTTCAGATAGTTTTGATAGCCCCAAGGGTTTTAAATGGGGGTTTTTTCCGTGAATTCCTTTTGCCAATTTTTTTGAACCATTTTTCCCTAAAATTTAATGGCTGGAGACTGCCGTCCCCTTTCCCCCTTCTCTTAAAGGGGAAAAAGGGGCGGGGAATCCCATTATTTTGTGGGGGGAAGGGGGGGAAGGGCGTTTTTGCATTTACGGGGAGGCCCTTTATGTTTTGCTAATTAAAGGGGGATTTACTCCTACTGGTTTTCGGGGTTTCAAGTTTTTTTGGGTTTAGGGAAGTAGCCTCCTTTTTTGGATGAATTGGTTTTGTGTTAAACCGGGGAACTGGGTATTATGTTGGAGTGTTAAAATGGGTTTTCAGAGGTATTTAAGAATGGATTTCCAGTATAAGTTGGCCGGAAGGAATGGCTTGGGGGGGTTTTGTTCCCAAGGGGGAAGGGGATGGCTCTTTTGGGTCGTCTGCCTTTAATGGATTCCCCGAAGGGTGAAAATGGGTTGCAATTTCTTTTTTTTCCCCGGATTTTCATATTGGGTTTTTTGTGGTTTGGTTTCTACTGGCAATGAAATCCTCTAAGAATGGTTAGGTCCTTCGGTATACTTTGTTTAGGCGGGAGTAAGACATGATGTGGGTTGGATATGGAATGATGTCTGCATGAGAAGAGGTGTAGGGACGTTTCCTTTCCATTGGTTGAAAGGCGAAGTGGTACCAAGCCCCTATTCCAATGCTTATTGGCGAGGAACAAGTCAGTGGCCGAGTTCATCTTCAACCCATACGGAAGGCTTTCAACGTCAACTGAACGAGGGTGTCGGCAGAAGCTGCCGTAAGAGAGGAGTCGCAAAAACGGGAGGGAAGGAGGTTATTTTAGTTAGTCTAACCTTACTTCGAATCGGGCCCGGATCGCTCCATAGGGGATTTCAGCAAGCCAGGAGTATTTGCTAAGTCAAGATTTTGTGAAAATTGGTCGCAATGATAAGCTGCGCTTCTGAGAATCAGTGAATTCATCAATCTCCAAGGTTGATAGCTGTGAGCAGATGGCAAATAAGGAAGTTGTTAAGAAAACCTAAAGTAATACAAAGTATCTAGGGTTTATATGTCTGCAACAGGAATCAGATTAAGAGTAAATGATAGACGGCAGAATATCGGTTAATTGTATTAAGGACAAGGGTAGGTAAATAATGAAGAACTCATAGATATACAAGAGAGCGGGTAAAGAGATACATGGTGAAAAAGAAACGCTAAAAGGAACAATCAAATGATCATAAGAACAAAGTGTAGACTGTATAATAATAAAGACGGCAGGTACAGAGAAGAAGATAATCCGTGAGGTTAATACTGATGGAGGGATAATTGAAAGTGCGAAACTGTTCTATTCTTGGATTTTATGATATCCGAATTTTGTTCTATCTATTATTGAATCTTGAATCTACTGGATCTTTTAGTATAAGTACATCAGTAAGTCTTAGTTCATTTATCTTGAAGTCACTTGGTCCCTTTGGGGGTTTAATTCAATTTTTCCAGGGATTTAAATTATTGTTCCTTTGGATTTTACGTTAATAAAATTTATTTTTGGCCATTTGAACTTTGAGGTCAAATTTATTTGGGTTTTTTTGTCCTGGGCCGGTTATTTCCCTGACCTTTAATTCATTGTTTCCACAATTAAGCGTTCAATTCACCTTCCTTTTGATCCTTTCTTTGGGGTTCCCCCCTTGGGGATTTGATATTTTATTTTCGTGGAGTCCGAGGTGTTTTAAATTAGGAGATGAATTTCCTGGGCTACAACATTTTTTTGGGATTTTTTGGGTTTGTTGGTTTGTGGGAAAAATTATGCTTTTTGCGAGGAAATTTTTTAAGATTTTGGCCCCCATTCCCTTTAAAGCAAAAATCGAATTTTCTTATCGGAAAAATTTCCAATCACTTTCGTCTTGGGGTTTCTCATCATGTTGATATCCTTAAGTCCTTCGGGTTTTTCCAAAGGGTTTCTAGAAAGTTGTTTTAAGGGTGGTTCATAACTTTTTTGGCCTGGGAATGGTTTTCCAAAGTTTGTCAGATTTGGACAATTTTGGTGTCAATTTCCGCGTTAGTTTCCCATTTTAGGCCCCGGTTGTACAGTTGGGAATCCTTTTAAAGTCATATTTTTGATGTAGCCTTGTTGGAGGAAAATTTTGTTGGGTGTTCATGGGGTCTTGAGGTTGGCCGATTTGGTTGCATTTGGACGATTTGGGGTTCCCCTTTTAAAAAATTTTTGGGGGATTGGTTGGGAGGGGGGCCTAATTCCCGACTCTTGTTTTTGACCTTTTTTGCTCGGTTTGGGGTCATTGCCCGGGGGGCCCTTCCCTTTTCTTTCCCCTATGTTTTTATTTTCCCCCCCAAAATTTGAAAAAAAGGTAGACCCTTTCCTTCATTTGGGAAACCCCTTTTCCCCCCAAGAATAACCCAGATCTCCTTTTTTTAAATTGTTTTTCATTATATTCAGTTTGTTTTATAAACCCCCTTCCCAATTGAAAAGGGAGTTTTTCCCTTTTCTTTTAAAAACCCTTTCCGGTCCCCGGGGCCCGCTTCTTCCCCCCAAATTTTTTCAGGACAGAAAGTTTGGCGTTTCCCTTCTAACCCTTATTCCGCTTCTAGTCTGCGGTTGGCAAAGCGGGCCCTAAAAGGGGAGTGTTGAAACGGGAAAAGGGAGGTGGGGTTTTCATTTTATGGCGATTAGAAGGGGGTTTCCCCCAAGGGAGAGGTTAAGTTGCCCAAGATTTGAAAGTTTGACTTTTGAGGTTGGGATCGCTCCCCAGTAAAGGGCCCCCTTGTGAGAAGTTTTTGTCCGGTAAGGTTTTGTTTGTAGAAGAGCAAAGATAAGGAAGGTTAGACAACAAGTATAGATTTATATATCTGAGGAGGGATTACTTTAAGTGATTAGTCAACGAAACTATGGTAATTGAAGAGGGACAAAACTGTTCCAATGACTTAAAATATTAATTAATTAATAACTCCCCAAACAAAGGATTACATAATCATACTTTGCATATGATTAGATAAGATACTGGACTATCTACAATTAAATTAGGAAGTGCACAGCCACAGTAGTCCTTGAGATATGAGCTGATCTTCTGAGAAGTTCAAAACATTGGAACGGTTTTGTCCCTTACTGTAGGTGAACGTATCGGTATATTATCCAGGATGTTAAGCATTCTTTGCCATTGTTTGTGTGGGTAGTCCATGGTTTTATTCTAGTTTTTTGGAAACTCTTTGTAATTTCTGATGCGACCGGGTTTCGACTTAGCCCTTTTGGTAATTATGTACTCCTAAATCTTTGACTTACGATCTGGATGAAACCTGTTGTTGTCTTGGTCATCATCTTGTAAACTCTTGATGGATTACATCTTTCCTTCCGATTCTGAGCGGTAATTCAATGCTGATTTCTTCCAAGGCCCTTTTTTCGAGGAAGTGGTGATAGGTGGTGTATTCTACTTGTTTTTGAGTTGGATCCTGATGTCCTTTTAGTCTTTTCTCTTGTTGCCACGTATCCGGTTATTAGCATTTTTATGCTGACTGGGTGCCTGCATCGGGTATTGTGTTGTGCCAGAACTTCTTCTCAAATTGGTCAGGTGGGATATATTTTGTCTTAGAATTCCAGCTCCTTGAGTTGAACCTGGTTTCTAATTCTTGAGATATTGTCTTGTGCTGGGGCTTGTTCTGGATCTATTCTAAGAATGTTGGCTTGAGGAACAATTCTGCACATAAGAGTACTGTGTCATCTATGTTTCCTGTTTGTAGCCAACTTTCTCAGATCATGGTGACTAGCTTGTCTTCTTGTCCTTCTGGTAATTGGTGGATTCAGGACAATAAGTCGGCCTTTGTATTTGTTTTTCCAGGCATGTGTCACAGTGTGAAGTCATAGTCCTGTAAGCATAGGTACCATCAAGCTTGTCATCTGTTCAGTTTTTGTGGTTCTCAGTAGTATTTTAAGTTTTCATAGTCGGTCCAGATTTCAAACTTTTCTTCAGCATCTAGCAGGTAGGTTTCCTTCAGGGTGGATATTGGACCTTGTATAATTTTTTTAAATTTTGGGGGAACCCTTATGATTTGGGGCTTTGGGGCCACTTGCCCCCGTAAATACACATTTAATTGTATCGTCATCAACTTTTTTCCCTGATGTCCTTGTCTTGGGTAGTTTTTCCAAGGATTCTGGGGTTTAGGTTCGCCTGTTTTGTGTTGGTTCCATTAAATTTGTTTGGCGATTTGGGGTAGGTTGGTTGGGCGGGGTTTGGGTATTGGGTTTGGGGAAGCTAGGACTTCTCCCTTTTGGGGTTTCGCTCTGGATCCTTCACAATTTTGGGGTTCCTTTTTTTCTATCCAATTTCTTGCAATTGGTTTACCTGTTTTTTGTTCAAAATGCTTTTGTTTGAACCTGATGATGCGGCTTGGAACAAGTTTTGCTGCGGGTTTTTTTTGTTCAATTCGTCCATTGTTTCCCATGTTTGTTTCAGGGGTGAAGTGTTTCAAATTTGAAAATTTCCTGGGGTAGATTTCTAAAGGGGTTTTGGGCTGGGAATTCCTTTTGTAGATTGTTCCCAAATGGCTTTTCCTTACCTAAGGGGGAACAATTGATTGGTTGGTTGAAATCTTGGGTTCTTTCAAAGTTTTTGACACTCCCCATTTTAAAGGGGGGTTTTTTCCTAAATTTTTTTCCTTTTTTTAATTTCCTGTTTCCTAAAAATTGAAGGTGGGTCATGTTTTGATTCCCCCTTTCTTCCGGGAAAAAGGCTAATAAAGGGTGGAGTTTTTGGGGGGGGGGGAGGGGGGGGGGCCTTTCCTTTCCCTTGGGGGGAATCTTCTGGGGTTTTTCTGTCCTTTCCCGGTGGGAGTTGTGTTGGGGGGGTGGGGTTGGGGTTTGGGTTCTTTTTTTTTTTTTAGTTTCGTTTGGGGGGTGCCATCCTTCTTTCATAATTTTCTTGTGAAAAACCCCGGGGGATTTTTTGGGGGTTTATGGGGGTTAATTGTAACATTTCGGCCCATTTTTTGGGGTATACCATGGAATTTCTTCTTCCTTTCTTTAATATTTTTTTTTTAAATTTCTATGGAAGGGGGTCCTGGTATTAGATTTCGGTAAAACTTCCATTTACTTAAGACCCTTTCATTTTTTAAAAACCCCTTTTGTTGTCACTTTATTATTTTGTAAACGATTATTACATATCAATTTTTTCCTTTAGGGTAATATTAATTATTTTTAAGGGCCCCTTTTGGAAGGGGGGGTAAATTTTTTAGGGGGTTTTATTCTAGCTTTTTTTTCCTCGGCGGGACCTCAGACCTTTTTACATCTTTTTCATTTTGGCCCCCATTCCCGGGTTATTATTCCATTTTTATCTCCTGGGTTCCTGCATCGGGGATTTTATTTCCAGCTTTTCTGTTTTTTGGGTCGGGGGGATTTCATTTTTTGTCTGAAAAATTTTGCCCTCTATTTAACCGGTTTTTTTAACGTTGAGTTTGTCTTGTGTGGGGCTTTTTCGGGTTTTTAAAAATTTTTTAAAAAATTCTCCATAAAACTGTGTCTCTTGTTTTTTTTCCAATTTTAATAGGTCATTTTTCTTTTTTCCTTCTTTTGGTGGACAACAATAAGTCCCGTATTTTTTTTCCACATTTACGTTGATCATACCCTAACATAGGCCATCTTTTTTCCCCTGATTTTGGTTCTAGAATTATTTTGTCGGCGTTAAACTTTCTTCAGTCTAGAGGTCTTTCCACTTCGGGCAGGATTTCGCACTTGTTGCATAAGTTGTAGTTTTTCCGCTGATAGCTTCATAGCTTTGGGTGCCGCTTGCCCTCCTGAGTGATACAGCACTCTAATTGTAATTGATAATCAATTATCGATTGTCCTTGTGTGTGTAGGGTTAAACGATGTGTATAGGTTTTAAGGTTTGCATGGCTTCTGGAGTTTTGATCTTGCATTGATTGCACGAGTTTGTAATGGTTGATTTTGCGAAGTTTTTGATGAAATATCGGTAGAGTTGCTAGGCCAGGAACGTCTCCCTTTTGCTGAGTTTCGGACTGGCAGCTTACCATTTAGATTTTTTGGTTATTTCAATCTAGTCCATCCTTTACTCCACATGGGTTCTTCTGTTTAAAGTCATTTGTTCTTTGAAACATAATTGATGATGTGTCAATTTGGAACCTACTGTTTCCTTGGTTCATTGTTATTGAATGCAAACCATAGATTCACAATTCTCTTTGCAATAGTTCGGAAGATCTTTCTCAATCTGGAAGGCCTGAGTTACGGTTGAATTCATGAGCTTGGCTTTGAGTTCATTGGTGGGAACGTGTTTCCTTTTTCCTTCACTAATCCTATTTTAAATCCCCAGTGATATTGTTTGTTAAATCTTGGTTTTCCAGCTTTTATGACTTCCAAGTTGAAAGCGGGTTTGTTCCTGTCCACATTTTGGGCTTAGTCTTGATTAATCTTTGATCTGTTCTTAGGGATGAATGGAAGGAGTCTGCTAGGGGATTTTAGGTCTTTCATCCTGTTCAGGTGAATGAACCTGGTGATTTTCTTTTAGATGTGTAAGGGTGCCTACTTTCACCTTGGGGGTCTTCCATAGTTTCTTCTCAGTCCGTTGGGAGTTTGTCCCTTTTTGGTGGACAAGTGGATGGTTTCTTGTTTGTGACTTTAGTGGGGCTGTCGATTTTGAAAATTTGTTTGTATTCAACCCCGGGATTTATTGGGTGTTGGGTGTTTTAAAAGGGTTTCCCGGTTTGGGGATACTGGAATTAGTGGTTGGGGGAACCTCCTTGTTTCCGTCCTTAAGGAAATGTTGGTGGTTTTCATCCAATTGGGGGAAGGCTGGATTTGTCTGTGGCGTCTCTTTGGACCTTTGGGCATCGGCAAATGGAATTTCCCTTTTTTTTTTCGGTTTCGGTGTGGTTTTCCTAGTAGTTTTCTAAGTTTGGTTTTCTAGTGGTGGGGTATAAATCCTTTCAAAATGGAATCCTTTGGTTGTTTTTTTGGGGGGGAGTATAGGAATGGAATTGGTTGGTTTGGAATTCTTCGAGTGGGAAAAGGGGGGTTTGGGACTTTCTTTCCCGGGAAAACAAGGGGGCCTTTTTTTGGTTTGGCCAGAGGAAAACAATTGGCCCCAATTACTTTCTTAACCTATTACGGGGTTCTAAAAAGGACGAATAGCGGGGCCCGGGAGGGGATTAAAGAAAAAGGGGGTTTTTTTTTGTTGGTTCTTTCCAAGGCCGGATCTTTCCCCCAAAGGGCAAGATCCCCCGGTTTTAAATTAATTTCGGGCCGGCTTGGAGCCCCATAAGGGCGCCTTGCCAGAATTTTAAAGTCACTGCGTCCCAAGGTTGTTCCTTGTGGAAAAAAAAGTTTTTAAAACCAAATTAAAAGTAACTTAGGGTTTATAACCTGCTAGGAATTTGAAGTTTCCTAAATTAGTTGTAAAGGCCCGGTTTTTAAAGGTTTTTAAAGAAAAAGCCCTCAT
>JACAAK010000061.1:0-16399 GCA_025093985.1 Calvatia gigantea | reverse complement strand
GCTTCAGTGGGTGATGAATCAGCCCAAACTGCGTTGCTTGAATGTGATCTGGTCACGTATGAGGAGGCGATGGCTCGCCCCAATGTGATATACTGGAAGCAGGCCATGGTAGAGGAATTAGAGGAGTTCGTGAAGAAGGGACTGTACACTGAAGTTGCGAAACCTAATGGCCGTCGTATCGTCAGCTGTAGATGGGTCTTTAGGTGCAAAGTTGGTGCTGATGGTCAGGTTGAACACTACAAGGCTCGTTTGGTCACCCAAGGCTTTTCACAAGTCGAAGGTATTGACTACAATGAAACTTATGCTCCTGTGACCAAGCACTCCACAATCCAAACACTCCTCGCTCTCACTGCAAAGCATGGCTGGCACATTCACCAGATGGACGTGAAGTCTGCCTTTTTAAATGGAGATCTTGATGAGGAGATTTTCATGAAGGTCCCTCCCAGTGTCGACACCCCTGATGGCTACATTTGGCTGCTCAACCGAGCACTCTATGGCCTCAAGCAGGCCAGTCGTGAGTGGTACAAGAAGGTTCAGGCGGAATTAGAGTCTATGGGTTACACACGAAGTGCTTCTGATCATGGTGTTTTCACGAAGCTGGAAGATGGTACCCTTATCATCATTGCTGTCTACGTTGACGATTTCCTCGTTATCTCTGCTGATCTCGACATCATCAACAACACCAAGTCCAATCTTCAGTCACATTTCGACATGAAGGATCTCGGTGGGGTGAAATGGATTCTTCAAATGGAGGTCACTCAGAGTGAAGATCGTAAATGGGTTACTCTTTCGCAGTCCCAATACATTGAAGACATTCTCGAATGTCACGGTATGGCTGACTGTCGCCCAGTCAAGACCCCTATGGAGTCCGGCCTTTCCCTTCCTGTGCTCTCTGAGCCTGAAGTTGACATTACTGAGTATCAACGCATGATTGGATCGCTCATGTATACAATGGTTTGCACTTGCCCTGACATTGCCTATGCAGTGGGCATTGTATCTTGTCATGTGGCAGCCCCTGGTCATGTCCACATTAAGGCCGTGAAGTGTATTTTTCACTACCTTCGAGGTACTAGTGACTACAAGCTTGTCTATCAAGCTGGTGAAGGTCCTGATGAGCCCATCCTGTATGCTGACTCTGATTGGGCTGGTGATCGTACTGATTGCAAGTCTATTACTGGTTATGTCTCTCGTCTTGCAGGTGGTGCTATCACTTGGGCATCACGGAAGCAAAACTGTGTATCAACCTCGACTACTGAAGCTGAATTCATTGCAGCTGCCTCTGCATGTCAGGAAGCCCTCTGGCTCTGAAATCTCTTTGATTCTCTCCATCTTCCAATCACATCCCCCACTCCTCTTCATAGCGACAATCAGTCTGCTATTCAACTCATTACCACTGGCAACATCAATGAGTGCACCAAGCACATTGATACCAAGTACCGCTTCATTTGTGATTGCAACGACACTGGTCACATTGCAACTTCTTACATTCCCACTGATGAACAGCCTGCCGACATTCTTACCAAGGCTCTTCCTCATGCGAAGTTCTCTGTTTTCACTCATGCTCTTGGTCTCATGTAAATGAATGTTCACTGAGTGGGCGTGTTGTGCATATACCCTCTTTGTAAGGACTTACTTCAGACTATTCTTCAGTTCCACTCATTACATCAGCCATTATGTAATTGCTCTATTTTCGAGCTTTACTGTACTTTCATACACCTCAGTCTCGTTCTACAATTCTGAGGTGAGTTACATTATGCTTAACTGCATTATACCTTTACTTATATGACCTATAGTGTATTATCTCACTCTAGGTATTTCTTGTTGAATCTCGATCCGTACCACTATGTTGGTTCAGTCTATTTATAGCTGAAACGGGTTCTTGAGTACTTCACTCTTGAAGAGAGATAACGGACAATGTACTAGACCGCACTCTAGGTTGCTGGTCATGGTCTATTAACGTAGAACAATGTACGCAGTATGCTCTGTATATGCTACTGGCAGATAAGACCTCACCTGTATTAGGTAGAACGGCGCACAGACCAGAGACATTAGATATATAAGACCTATGTAGTATGCGTACATTCTTTAGACAATCCAGTCTACTCTTCTGCCCATCATTCCACTAAGATATCCACTAGCTACGGTCTATAACCAATACCTCAACAAACCCAGTGAGTACGACTCCCCTCCGCCACTAGCGTAGAGCTACCGTGGTGTACTCGTCTTAACAGGTTATGGGCCCCGACCGCCGCTCACTCCGACCGCGTTTAACAACGCTGGTAGAGTGTAGGAGGCTACGGTCGTACGCAACCTGGGAGACGGTGGCCCTTTGGTCCATTTGATCCCTGAGTCTGCCCCATGTTGCGACGCGTGCATTACGCACTGCAGTCCTACATGATGCTAACGCATGTTTACCCTATTCTTAGATATGTCCAAACCGGCCCCTGCTCCGCAGGGCTTCGTTCAAACCCCTAGCGGGCAGCTTCCCGTCCTTACAGGGACGGGTAACTACACTATCTGGTCGCTTCGCCTTCGGTCTGCACTTATGTGCATTTCCTTAAACGACTGCTCCTGGACCGGATGGGATTTCTCTGGAGCCATGGACGAGCCCGTCCAATACGAGCAGGCTTACGGGCCTGAGCACCCTGCTACCCCGGCGACTAGCACTTCGCCGGCACGTCCCGCACGACCAGGAACTCCGATTCCTGCGACTGCTGAGGAGCGCCGCAGTGTTGGTATGGCCAACAACCTCCGGATGCGAGCCCTTGGGTTGATAGAGGCAACTCTCCCCAACAGTATGCTCAAGCATTCCGCCCGGGACGCTCGCGCACTCTGGTCTCAGTTGCAGGGCCAATATGGCCTTCCTGGACCAGCTCAGGTCTACAACGAGTTCATTCGCGCAATTACGTTTGAACTCCCTCTCGGTGGTGATCCCTCGCTCAAGATGAGCGAGCTCCAGCAGATTTTCGGGCAGCTTGACGCCATGGATAGTGGCATCGCCCCGGAGATCGAGACGATGATCCTCCTCCACTCTCTCCACCCGTCTTTGAGCCATGTAGCTCAGACTCTCCTCACCTCGAACACGTCGCTTCACGAGCTGACGTGGGATAAAGCCAGAAGCGGTATCATTGCCGCTTATGCCTCCAACCAGACTGCCCACGCGCAACGTGCGCGCTTCACTCCACGACAGGGAGGTGGGCAGCAGCAGCAGCGCCAGCAGCAGCAAGGAGGGCAGCAGCGACCGCAAGGTCAGCAGCAACCTTCGGGGTCTAAAAAACCCCAGCAGCAGCAGCAGCAGCAGCAACAGCAGCAAAAGCCATCTGGAGGAGAAGGCGATGGCGAGAAGAAACGCCGCTGGCGCCCTCGAGGAAAGGGGAAAGGAAAGGGAAAGGAGGGAGGTGCGCAAGGCAATGCCGCCACCTCTTCCGGTTATATTCAGGACGTGGATTTCGTGTCGCAGGCACAAACCGTGCCGCCACCATCCACTCGTTCCCTCGTAGAAGCAACGCGTCGAGCCAAAGTACCTCCAGTTGCATCTAACTCTGCTGCCACCGGCAGCAATGCCACCCCGCTCGCGTCGCGCATTACTGCGCCCGAGCCCGAAGCTCGTCGTAAACCTTCGGTGAAAGCCAAGGTTACCACCTTGAAGAATTGGGACAAACGTCTCGATTCGATTTCATCGTCGGGCGAGAGTTCGGAGGAAATGTGGAAGCGTTTTGACGAGATGGATGTCGATAATAATCCATCCACCGTCACGAGGGAGGAAGACGAGATCGCATGGCCGGCCCCTGTGTATAACAAGCCGGCGATTATCAAGAAGCCCAAGCCGCTCAAGAAGAAGCAGGCACCGAAGGAGGTCGAGTCAGTCCTCGAGTCGGTCTTAGATGACAACGACTCGGACACCGACTACGGTTCCGACGGAGGGTGTGGGTCAGTACCTTCCACTGACTACTATTCTTGCTCTGATGCAGAGGATGATGTGCAGCCCCATCAACGGATGGGACGGAACGATACAGACGCAGGGACTGTCCGCCTCGGAGCGGGACGCCCTGGAGATTCCGAGGTTGAGTTGGGACGACCAGGTGGCCGCCGAAGAGAGCGGGGCACCTATGCAGATGTAGCACGTCGTCCACCTCCTGTAGGGACTCGTCGTAGACACCGCTGTACGGACTTCATAAACTGCAATGTATGCTGGAAGCGCGCCCAAGGCGCTTCTCCTTCTGCTTATTCCGCTAGTGTGACTAAGCTGGAAAGTAAGATGAACGCTACATATACCGTGAATAATCACGAGTATTCAGACAAGTTAAGGTCAGAACTCCACGAAGAGCATGAGGATCTTAATCAGATCATCACATATCACATCTGTGATTTGTCTCAATGCCAAAAGTGTCGAGAAGAAGGGAACAAACATTCTGTGAATAACGCAGACTGGCTCCTTGATTCTGGAGCATCGTACCATGTCACCGGTTATCTCTCTGATTTCGCAGAGGTTAAGATGGGCCATTTCGGGCTTATACAAGCCGCTGGCAACCGGATTTATGAAATGACTGGACGAGGGTCTGTGATTTTCCAGCATGACGTGTCAGACAAGGGAAAGTCCAGAAGCGCTACTTCGTGTATTGCGCCGGTCTTTTACATCAAAGAAATCACAGAACGGTTAATGTCCTCTGGCCAGATTCTTCGGAACGGCTATGTTCTAGAGGCAACCGTTAAAGGGACCACCATCCGTGATAAATCAGGAGGAGCTGTATTATCCGCCTGGCCTCATCGTTTGTTCAAAAACAACGTACATACGGTGCACACGTATGTCTTGCAAAATAGCAAGGAGAAACCAGTAGCGTTGACTTTACGCCAACTTGATTATATCGATTGGCATCGTCGAATGGGACACCCTTCGGATCGCGCGCTCTCCGAGCTTCCAAAGCACGTTGAGGGCATCGCGTCAATTCCCGCACCATCTACTCGGAAAGGCATTTGCGACGGCTGTGCCAAGGGGAAAATGCATAATAACCCCTTTCCGATTAACTCCAAGCGAGCCACCGCAGTCTTTGAGCTATGTCACTCAGACTTGCTGGAACTGCCCGTCATTAGCTACCATAAATATAAATGGGCAATGACGTTCCTCGACGACTTCTCTTCTCACGCACATGTAGTCCTCCTTCGAAAGAAGTCCGAGGCTTCGGAAAAGCTGATCCAGCTAATCAGCGCATTAGAGAACCTCTCCGGAATGCGAGTCAAAAGACTTCGCACCGATAATGGAGGAGAATATGTCAATGAGAGGTTATTGGCAGGACTTGCGGCGCGAGGAATTACCCACGAGACCACTGCTCCCTATGCACATCAGCAGAATGGGAGAGCAGAGAGACTGAACCGCACCCTACACGAGAAAGCCCAAGCTATAAGGCTACAGGCATGTCTACCTGACTCGTGGTGGGAATTTGCGTTGAACACAGCTGTGCATTTATATAATCGCACACCAGTCCAGCGTCTGCAGTGGAAGACACCTTTTGAGTGTTATTCGAGGGAAAAGCCAAATTTGTCCCATATCCGTGTGTTTGGATGCGGCGCGTATGTATATCTACCCGATGAGATCCGCCCAAACAAATTGTCCGCAAAATCCGAGATGATGATCTTTCTTGGATACAAAGGCAGTAAAAATTACGTCTTTATGCGGCACACGGCAGGCAACGTGATTTTTATATCACCAAACGCCTTGTTCGATGAGGGATATTTCCCTAAATGCCCCGATTCAGTGCCGGATAGCAGTAACCGGCCTAATCACGGAGGAGAGAGGAATCTGCCTAGACCAGGATTAGGAAATGAACCACCTATTCCGCCATCTTCGGATGACGCTGGAATTGTTCCACCTCCACCTGATCAGCCAGTGAAGTTACCTCCGGTTTCTCCACCATCCAAACCGAAATATTCTCCGCCTACACCTCTCTTACCCCGGCGAGATTCTACTCCGCCAGACAGCATTAATTCACAACGGCCATCACCTGGCAATACGCCACCTTGGGTTCCCCCACCTGAGTCGCCACCTTCGCGTGGAACGACCGTTGAGGAGGAGCCTGATATACGTGATAATTGGCATGTGGACAGAGATGTATGGGACACCGAGAACGAAGAGTTCCCAATCCCTGTTCCCAAACGTCGTGCTGTTGGTTCTGACCAGGTAGAGCCGCGTCGTTCTGAACGACAAGGCAGGCCTCCTATCAGACCAGGTAATACGTATGGAGAAAATAGGCGTCCAATTTCGATTGAAAGAGAAATAGATCGGACTCACCGACAAGAGCAGCAGAGGCAAAGGCAGCGCGTTCGCGCCAATGTCCCTTCGGACGAAGTTATTCGTGAGCGAAGAGCAAGGACTAACCATCCTGAATATGTGAGGCAAAGAGTTCGTGCTGAGCGGTACCTGCCACAACCCTTTGATATGCCTCCATTTCAGCTCCCTCCACGTCCGGAACTGCCGCCTATGCCTGAAATCAATGATCCAACGTCTCATGACGTAAATGATATGGATATTGAAAGGCTTGTCGCTGAGGGAGGAGTAAAACTGATCGATTTCTTGATACAGACGGTACATAATACCGCACACGGAGAGCCTGAAACTTTCCGTGACATGCTTAAGCTTCCTGAGCCCATCAAGGCAAAATGGATGGCTGCGTGTATCGAGGAACTCGACGCGTTGAAAAAACGCGGAGTATATGAATTGGTAGATCTTCCGAAAGGAAGGAGGACGGTCAAAAACCGTTGGGTATTTCTCGAAAAGTCCGATGGCCGCCTGCGAGCTCGCTTAGTTGCGAAGGGGTTCTCGCAGATTGAAGGCATCGACTATAACGAGCTTTTCTCACCAGTTGTCCGCTACGAGTCAGCGCGCGTAAGCTTCGCACTCGCTGCAATCCACGATTGGGATATGCATAGCGTTGACGTAAAAACTGCCTATCTATATGGCAAACTGGACGAGGAAATATACATGGAACAGCCCGAAGGGTTTCGACTTCCCGGGCAGGAAGGAAAAGTATGGAGACTTAGACGAGCGATTTACGGCCTTAAACAAGCCGGTCGCCAGTGGTGGAAAGAATTGCATCAATCCATGATTGAGCTGGGATTTACCCGCTGCAAATCTGACTACGCCGTCTACTTTCACAGACATCCGAAAACAAAAGAGCTTGTAGTAGCCATTGTCTACGTTGATGACGTGAATTTCTTGGGAAAGAAAAACTCCCCCCTCCTCAATGAGTTGAAGGGAAAGTTCACCAAAAAGTGGGAATGCAGAGACCATGGTCCCTGTGAAGAATTCCTTGGGATGAAAATCACGAGGAATCGCTCCAAGCGTCAAATCTTCATCCAACAGGTTAAATACCTGGATAAGATCTTGCAGCGCTTCCAGGTTCCGCAGTCTGCCGCGGCTAAAACACCATTACCAGCCGGCTTCCAGTTCATTACGAACAAAGGAACTGCAACGACCCCCTTCCGTCTAAAGTACCAACAATTGGTTGGATCCTTAATGTACTTGATGATCGGTACTAGGCCCGACATAGCCTTTGCCGTAGTGAAGCTGGCACAACATGCCGCTAACCCCGCTCCTGAGCACTATCGCGCTGGAATTCATGTACTAAAGTACTTGTCAATGACAAGGAACTATGCATTGAAATATGAAGGCGATACTGGGAAATCCGCGGTCACGCTGGAATGCCTCAGTGACTCGGACTGGGCTCAAGATACAGAAACCCGCCGATCTGTTTCGGGAAACGTTTGTCTGATCACGTCCGGTGCTGTTACCTGGACTTCGCGGCGACAAAAGACGGTTTCACTATCGTCCACTGAGGCGGAATATAAAGAACTGTCTGACGCTTCACGACAAGTGAAATGGCTGTCACAGCTTCTGGAGGAGCTCAAGATTGAGCACCCAACTCCTATTCTCTACGGCGACAACGATGGGTCCAAATTCTGGACTGAAAATCCCATTGTTGAAAAACGGTCGAAGCACGTGGATATTCATTACCACTATGTGCGAGAATTAGTCGAGGAGGGTATTATTGTAATTGGTGATGTATCTTCACAAGATAATCCCGCCGATATCTTTACGAAGAATCTTGGCGTAACCAAAATCAATCTCTTCCGCCCTGAACTAGGATTGATTTTCGGTTCCGATGTCGAAGCATGGGATAAAGCCGCTCGATCGATGAAACGTTAATCTCCCTCCTTCAAGTGAGGAGGAGTGTTGAATCTCGATCCGTACCACTATGTTGGTTCAGTCTATTTATAGCTGAAACGGGTTCTTGAGTACTTCACTCTTGAAGAGAGATAACGGACAATGTACTAGACCGCACTCTAGGTTGCTGGTCATGGTCTATTAACGTAGAACAATGTACGCAGTATGCTCTGTATATGCTACTGGCAGATAAGACCTCACCTGTATTAGGTAGAATGGCGCACAGACCAGAGACATTAGATATATAAGACCTATGTAGTATGCGTACATTCTTTAGACAATCCAGTCTACTCTTCTGCCCATCATTCCACTAAGATATCCACTAGCTACGGTCTATAACCAATACCTCAACAAACCCAGTGAGTACGACTCCCCTCCGCCACTAGCGTAGAGCTACCGTGGTGTACTCGTCTTAACATTTCTTAATATATTTATAGTCTCGTTCTATGATTCTGAGTGTATTATCTCACTCTAGATCCCTGCCACTTGTTACAATATAGGTGTCAGCAGTGGAGGGTAGTTGTATTCATCTGGGAGATGGTCCAGTAGGAGAGATGCATGGTAGCGGACATAGTCCTGCTTATACCAGCATACTCAGAGAGTCTTGAGGAGAAGGGAAGCGATGCTTAGAGAAGCTAGCATAGAGGAATGAAGACATAGTGTCTTAGCCCGAAGGCCTACCTAAAAGGCGTACATATCATAATGCTACATAAGGGTATATATACTAATATCCCTGGTCTGTGCACTCCAAACCCTTATACGGGTGAGGTCTAACTACCAGTAGCATAATTGGAGCATACTGTGTATGATGCATGTACTAGAAGGTTCCATGTGGAGTATATAACCAACTACCAGAAGGGTAGTACAACTACTGCATACATAGTCTGTGATGGTCCATTATTATCAACCCTCTGAAGGTGAAATACTTGAACCCCGTTTCAGCTATAAATAGACTGAACCAACGTAGTGGTACAGAGCGAGATTCAACACTCCTCCTCACTTGAAGGGGGGAAGATTAACACTTCAATAATCTAGTGGTATTGAAACCAAGCTTTAGACATTGGAATCTTCAACAAAAGAGTGGCAAAGCCGAACATCAAATGTCGGAGTCATCAACGATCATGCGGAATTAACCAGACTTTGAAAGTTGGAAAAGAATTCCTGTAGTGGAGAGGAATTGATGCTAGCATTTGCTATGATGGCCATAAAGGACGCAACGACAATTGCTTTGAGCTATCAAATGTCCTTTAACTCAACTAAACTCCTGTGACTAACTCGCTGCGACTTTCGTCTAAGAGTAGGAGTAGGAAAGCTTAAAAAAGCTTCTCTAGAAATTGTAAACAGCAATTCTTTTGAAGTGTTTAACAGATCTGTTTTTCTGTGTAGGTGCAAAATACAAAAACCATTTTGCTGATGTGAAATCCTAAGTGATAAATCACTGGTCGCTTAATCCAGCATGCAATTATTGTGAGATCAAGAAAGCGGCAATAATAAGCCAGTGTAACCAAGGCCATCACTTTGCAGTTATGTAGATCAATCAACTGCGGCAGTCCTATGAGCCAGCAGAGCAATCATACTACAAGCCTTGTTCTGATTTGACTTGAACAAATCCTAAATTAATGGATTCGCAAATGGAAGTGGTCTTATGCAATTTTCCTCCAAGCAAAAGGCATTTCGGCCAATGCGGATTAAAGATACAGTCCCAAGGAATGCATACACACTTTTTGTTATTTCCCATCAACTCTGAAAAGGAGGGAGGAATGATTAAGTCCTTTATTTGTTTTTCCATACAACTCCAAAGAGGTGGAAGGATCTTGAAATTGACCTTATATATTTTTCCAGACTCTTGATTCGAGGCGGATGGATAAATTCCATGTAGATGTTTTACTGTAGACTCACCAAGAGGCGGAAGGTTACATTCAAAACCTATGAAACTTTTCCTCAATCTTGTGAAAGAGAGAAAGGATCATTAGACCCTATCTTATTTTTATCTTACAAAAGGAATAAGTTCCTGCCATATTTTTACAGTTGACTCTTGATCAAGTATGAAGGAATATGTTCCTGATTTGTTTTATCCAACAACTCATAAGAGGTGGAAAGGTAAAAGCGTAAACCTTATAATATTTTCTCCTATAACTCATTAGAGGAGGAAGGAATAATTTCCTAATGTTATTTTTGCCTAAGATGTTTGTCTTGAGACGTTGGTGGGGATAACTCCCCATTTGTTTTATCAGTGACTTGTAAGAGGCGATAGGAACAATTGAAAGTCCTATGAATATATTTTTCCAGTGACTGTGGTGGAAAGGAATATTTCTAAACCTAATGTTTTTATCCAAGCATCTTCATATGAAGGTGGAAAGGATTATCATGTCCCTTATATTTTCCCATTGACTCTGAAGAGGAGAAATTGTGATGACATAGGAATTGGTATCATGTTGTGGTAGTCACTCGAGCCAGCTAGTTGCAAGGCCGTTAGACTTTATTGCCAAAGCAAGGTTGATGAAGTAGTTGGAAAATGTGGATAAAATTCAGCATAATTGCATGAAGGCAGATTAAATCCAGCTCAATCAAGGATTGAAGATTCCTTCCACATAACACGTATAGTGCTCATCTGGTGTCATTCAAACTCTCTTCTTATCTGGTAAGCCGAAGCCCATCAGATTATTCCAGTATATCTTCTCATCCAGTCTGCAAAAGCATTTTTGTCATCAATGCTAAGCATTTCTCACATGCATGGATAACTGGAGAATTGAATCACAAAAGCAATGCCTTTAACTTAATGAATTTCCTTTGCTGTTAAGCATAGGATAAGGCGGTCATTGGATTTGGGATAAGAATACTATATCTGTTGTTCTCCTCCATGCTTTTCAGCATGTTAAGTTTCCTAATACATGTTACTCAATCATATTGCTTTTTAGGGCTTAGAGAGTGTTTATCATGTTACGAACCACCACAGTGCACATCAATTAAGATGGACCAGCGAAGTGCAGCCTTTTTAAAGCTTTAATCATATGCAGTTATTCACCAGCAATTAAGAACTAGTTTTTACTGTACTTCTCCCTCAGCGATGAGTATTTTGATTTAAATGTCAACACACATTGTTAATGGCGGATCATTATCAATGCAATTCCAGAAATAAAAGAATTTTCTCACAAGTTTGTTAAGCTATGTGAGGCGAAAGCTCATATGGAGGTATAACCATCACATATTTTTAGGATGATATATCTGAGCTGTTGTGCTTTTCTGGTAGACACTAGCATGAATGTGTAGCAAGTCTTATGCTTGTCCAACTCTAGTCGGTGAGTCCAAATGAGTTCTTCTTGAAATTGAATGCCTAATCCCTTATAGTCTACCTATAGGTGACCTACGTAATGAACAGTGTGGTCTTTTCTAGTCAAATTCAATTGTGCAATGCGTTATTAACCAGCATTTTATTCAACTCCTCCACAATGGTCATTCCACATAAGTGGCGACACAGAAGTGTGGTGTGTCAAAAGCAGTAGATATTCCATAAAGAATGTGCATATTATGCATCAAATTGGCAATTATATCAGCGTAAGGCATAGGATATGGTGGGTGGAGATTTCTCGAATGAAAATGGAAAGGAATCAGGAGGTGATCGTGGAATTAAATGGAATATATCCTGCAACATCAAAAGATGGCAGATAAAGAAGTTGCTATTTCTTGCTTCATGCAGGTTTTGCTCTCTTCTTTGCAAATGAACTGGTTTACTGCTATCCAGTTGCTGAATCATGACTTTTTAAGGGTATATTCCCTTATTGAATAAGGCATCCAAATGTGGATTGTTCATAGAACGTTAAGCCTTTCTGTGTGCCACTTGAACTTGAAAGTTCTCATTAATCAAATGATCGAGGTATGTTACATCTCGAATAAGCAATCATGTTTGGGCAGTCATCATGTTACAGTAAGGGACAAAACCGTTCCAATGTTTTGAACTTCTCAGAAGATCAGCTCATATCTCAAGGACTACTGTGGCTGTGCACTTCCTAATTTAATTGTAGATAGTCCAGTATCTTATCTAATCATATGCAAAGTATGATTATGTAATCCTTTGTTTTAGGGGAGTTATTAATTAATTAATATTTTAAGTGCATTGGAACAGTTTTGTCCCTCTTGAAATTTATATACAAAATGGGTATTCTAGTACCTGGTATAAGCTCCCTTGGCCTGTAAAACTGCCTGGACCCTCCTAGGCATACTCTCTATCAGATTCTGACACACTTCTGGTTCTATGTCATCCCACTCCTTTTGTATCCTCTCCCATAGGGTATTCATGCTATCAGGAGGAGTATCATACTCTCCCAGCTTATTCTTGAGGTGAGTCCAGAGATGTTCAATGGGATTAAGGTCTGGAGACTGTGGGGGCCATACCATAACCTCCAATTCAGACTCATCTAGCCAGTTTGTAGCCTTTTTGCTCTTGTGTTTGGGGTCATTGTCCTGTTGGAAGACCATATCCTCCTCATTCTTCCCATACCACCTGATGCTCCTCTTTAGTTCATCCCCCAAAATTTGAACATAAAGGTCAGCATCCATCTTCCCTTCAATTTTAGTGGCAAACCCCACTCCATCCCACAGCATACAACCCCAGATCATCACATTTCCTCCACCAAACTTGACTGTTCCCTCAACCAATCTATCATTCAGCCCCTCTCCTGCCTTTTTCCATACCCAAACCCTTCCATCTGATCCAAACCAATTGATTTTGGACTCATCTGTCCAAATAACCCTCTTCCAGTCCTCCAGGGTCCAGTTAACATGTGCTTCTGCCCACTCCAACCTTTTCCTCCTATGGACAGCAGTAAGTTTAGGTCGTTTCCGCTTGACTACAGCCTTCATTCCAGCTCCTCTGAGTGCCCTGCGCACTGTTTTGGTGGATACAGGCTGGGCAATAACATTTTGAAGTGATTTGGTGACTTGGGAGGCATTGTCAGCCTTGCGAGAGGTGATGAGGCGAACAGAATAGTGGATATCAGAGGGAGAAAGTTTAGATGGGCGGCCACCAACAGATTTGGAAAGTGTTGATCTATGTTTGGAGCGAATCCTAGAAATAGTACTGACTCCCAGACCAGTAATAGAAGCAATATGATGAGCAGATTTCCCTTGGTCCAGGTAAGAGAGGACTCTATTGGTCTGAGTAGAGGAAAGAGAGCGCATATAGTTGTAAAGGTATAGTGGGGGAGTTAATTTGCACCTGAGAATAAGCACATCCATTTATACATCACCCTACATGGTCACATGATTTTATTTGTATTTATTTGATTGCAATAAACGAAGTCATGTGCTCAGAATTTGAGAGGGACAAAACTGTTCCAATGTACTTAAAATATTAATTAATTAATAACTCCCCCAAAACAAAGGATTACATAATCATACTTTGCATATGATTAGATAAGATACTGGACTATCTACAATTAAATTAGGAAGTGCACAGCCACAGTAGTCCTTGAGTTATGAGCTGATCTTCTGAAAAGTTCAAAACATTGGAACGGTTTTGTCCCTTACTGTAACTGATGTGCCGTGAGGCCAAACACACAGTACAGGACCAAATTAATGGTTTATCCCTTGATTTACACAATTAAGTGTCTTCCACTATAAATACTTGGACTGGCATGTTATGCTCTAGTCAACGCTAAACTATCACTGAGACGGGTAAGACTTCCCTGTTGCCATAAAGCTTTTAGGCTCTCAAAGTGTAGTGCAGATCAGTCACTCTACATCAACCATTGCAAAAGCATTGGGAGTAGGAGGTTTAAGTGGGTTATTCATGCCATGAATATTTGCTATTGCTCTCATTTAGACAAACTCTCCTCCATAATCAGTTGTGGCATTGGCCATTGCCTGCTATACTGTAGAGGTTTTTCAAATGAATCTTAGAGCCTCAAAACTTCTTTCGAAGGAGGACAGCTATTATCATGAGATGAGAAGTCATAGAGAAGCATCGTGATAAGCGACTAGCAATTCCATCAAGTCCGAGTATTACAGTAAGGGACAAAACCCTTCCAATGATTTTGACTTTTTCATGAAATCTCAAATAACTCAGCAACCAGTAAAGGTATCCACTTCAGAATTTAAATGTAGGTAGTCTTGTATCTTATCTACAAATAGGTATAAACAGCATTATGTAATATTAAGTTCCTGTGGTGATATGAATTAATCAACATTATAAGTCCATTGGAAGGGTTTTGTCCCTCTGTCTGAAACTACACAAAATCAGTTCTCTAGTACTTTGTATAGCCCCCTTTGGCCTGTAAAACAGCCTGAACCCTCCTAGGCATACTCTCTATCAAATTCTGACACACTGATGCAGGAATTTTGCCCCATTCTATATCCACCCTTTCTCTGAGTTCAGTTATGCTGGAAGGGTAGTTTTTATACTCTTCTAGCCTGTTTTTGACATAAGTCCAGAGCTGTTCAATGGGATTAAGGTCTGGGGACTGTGGTGGCCACTCCATAACCTTTAAACCACTGTTTTCAAGCCACATTTTTGCTTTTTTGCTTGTGTGTTTGGGGTCATTGTCCTGTTGGAAAAGGACTTGCCACTTCTTCTTCCTGTATTTCTTGAGACTTTGGTAAAGTTTGTCATCCAAAATGCAAACATAAAGGTCACCATCCATGGTACCTTCAATGTGGTGTATATGGCCAGGCCCCTGCCATAGCATGCACCCCCATATCATGCAAGAACCTCCTCCAAACTTGACAGTTCCATTCACCAGCCTGTCACTAAGCCCCTCTCCTGCTGTTTTCCACACCCAATGCCTTCCATCTGACCCCATCTGATTGATTTTAGTCTCATCTGTCCAAACTACCTGCTTCCAGTCCTCCACAGTCCAGTTTGCATATGTTTTTGCAAACACCAGCCTCTTCTGCTTGTGAACCCTAGTGAGTAAAGGCCGTTTTCTCTTCACTACAGCCTTCATCCCTGCCCTTTTGAGTGTCCTTTGAATTGTTTTGGATGAAACAGGTTGGTTGGTAACATTTTGGAGGGCCTTTGTGACCTGAGAGGCATTATCTGCCTTACAAGAGGTGAGAAGTCGAATGGCATATTTGGTATCAGAGGGGGAAAGCTTGCTTGGATGGCCACCAGTGGATTTGGAAATTGTTGGCCTATGTTTAGAGCGAACTCTAGAGATAGTACTGAGGGAATAACCAGTAGTGGAAGCAATTTGGGTAGCAGTATGTCCTTTGTCAAGGAGAAAGAGGATATGATCAATCTGAGAAGAAGAGAGAGGTTTCATGTCAACAGAAGATAAGTTATTGGGTTACTTTGGCCTGGAGAAGTAAGCTTTCATCTTTATACACAATCTATTCTCATCATATGATTTTATTTGAATTTGTTTGAGAGCAGTAAACAGAGTTATGTGCCTGGAGAAGATGAGGGACAAAACCCTTCCAATGCACTCATAATATTCAATAATTCATATCTCCATAGAAACAAAGTATAATATTAAATGCTTAAACACATTTGTAGATAAGAAGCATGACTACCTTCATTTAAAATTTGAAATGAATTGGCTTAGTGGTTGCTGAGTTATTTGAGATTTCATGAAAAAGTCAAAATCATTGGAAGGGTTTTGTCCCTTACTGTATGCTCAAGGATGAGGATATTTATATAAAAAATTCTGGATAAAGGTACTGATGCAATTTCCCTAGTGAAATAATCCAGAATGGTGATGAAATAAATGCAACATCTCAACAAGTCATGAAAGACAAGTAGAGAAGGCATAATCATGGAAAGTTCTGTTCAATGATGTCAAACGATATAGTCTAGTAGGCATAATGCTCAACAACCATACATCTCCTTGCTTATAATCACAAGTTTGTGTACAACAATGAGATTGGGTGAACTAATACAGCTCTTCATGACTTATTGCAAAGGCGGTGACCTTTAACGATTGCCTCAAAAGTATTACACTTGAGGACATACGTTATAAGATTTCTCAATATAGGTCAGCCGCACACAAATGTGGTGCTACAAATCTTTATCCCTAATGTCATAGACTTAATGCTGGAATATGAAAGCAGTTCAAATACTTGTTGTTCCTGAAGGATTCCAGTTTCTTGCCTCAAGCCTAATGTAAAGCAGTGAGGTCTAAGAATTAAATCTGGTGACACTGTACTGAAGCTCAACTGTTATATGTTGGGAGCTATTCTGCTAAT
>JACAAK010000060.1:0-18396 GCA_025093985.1 Calvatia gigantea | reverse complement strand
AAAAAATTCTGGATAAAGGTACTGATGCAATTTCCCTAGTGAAATAATCCAGAATGGTGATGAAATAAATGCAACATCTCAACAAGTCATGAAAGACAAGTAGAGAAGGCATAATCATGGAAAGTTCTGTTCAATGATGTCAAACGATATAGTCTAGTAGGCATAATGCTCAACAACCATACATCTCCTTGCTTATAATCACAAGTTTGTGTACAACAATGAGATTGGGTGAACTAATACAGCTCTTCATGACTTATTGCAAAGGCGGTGACCTTTAACGATTGCCTCAAAAGTATTACACTTGAGGACATACGTTATAAGATTTCTCAATATAGGTCAGCCGCACACTGGCCATATTGGACATCTTGTGGGGTTGGCAAGACCGTGATTTTCCCGGTTGTGAAGTAGAAACGTCGAAGACAGCGAACGTCGTGCAACTGAGTTCAAGGTTTGCACACGAGTGCGCATATTAGGAGCGTGTGCTTGTCGGCCCTAGGTTTCGTCTCGGAACAAGGGGTTAAATTAAAATTAATTTCAACGGCTTCGGCTGGGAGGCCTCGGTGCGGTTGGTTCATGGTCATACGAAACAGCCGGTTTTTTATGACTAAAAGCAGTCGCTCTAGTGAAATTGTTATTGATCCGAAATGATCGCAAAGAGCTGCAGTTCTGCCCACGAGGTAGGGGCCAAAGAATAACAGGGGACACTACCTCTGTCATATTTATGTATAACTCGGGCGAAACTCCGCACACCAAGGAAAAAGGATATTAGTTGTATGGAGGACGCCTGCAACGTTGTGCAAACGTTTCTGACATTTCCCTCCAGGGGATTTCAATTGAGGCATTCCCTTCTCCGGTCACTTGTTTCCACTCTCGATGTGATTCACTGAGGGGTCCCCAGACGTATGTTGGCGTGCTCTGCGACCCTAACTCCCCAACCGTAACTAATGTTGGGTAAGTGCCACCCCAAACCGCAGTCTATAGCACAGTTGGAAGCACGCGCCCGTGTTCATACGCACGATCTCCGGGTCGGACGTCAAACACCCATCCCGCACACCGCCCAGATAGGAGCTACAACGGAGGAAGTCCGAAACACCCATGAAAGGAGCACGCTGCATTTCATCTCATTTAAGTCCATTTCGACGACTATATTAAACCACTTGAAACGGAACCCAAGTTGCCTTTAATCATATTGTGTGATTTTGATATTTGAATGACGATACCTCCCTTTACACTCTCCAAACTCCCCCTACCACATTCTTCACCCATTCTGAAACTATGGGGTTGTCAACTTACTGGGTCGTAGCCATCACTCTCTTGTTACCGACCATCACCTACTCCATCTTCGTTCAGCGAAGGAAGTTGTTAAAGGGCACATTCCCTCCCGGACCGAAGCCTCGCCTATTTATTGGGAACCTCTTGGATATACTGACTGCTGAACCCTGGCAGATGTATATAACCTGGGAAAATAAATACCAGAGTCAGCCCAGTTCTCGTTACAGTGCACTTTCAACAACTAACCACGCGGTGCTTCGGTAGGCAAACTTCTGGGATTCACAGTTCCAGGCAAGAGGTTCATCATTTTGAATTCACTTGAGGACGCGGTGGAGTTATTGGAAAAACGAGCGGGGATATACAGCGATCGTACCCGAATCCCTCTCATTGAGATGTGAGTTCTACTTACGGTGTCGTACTTGGGACAGTTGTTAACTACCGGAAAATCGCACTCTAGGTCTGGATGGACGTTCAACACGGGCTTGATGCCTCATAACGAGCGATGGCAGCACCAGCGTCGAATCTTCCAGCAGAATCTCAAACGAGAATCCGTCACCCAGTTCCAACCAGTCCAGTCTACCAAGATACATGCGATGCTGCGGCAGCTTTTGGTCGATCCGGAGGATTTTGCTACCCATTTCCGGACGTAAGTTCGCCTATTCCACCCTGGTTCTTAATGTTACGAACTGCATTGACTGAAATTGGGGTTCTTAGACTGAGCGCTTCGATTATTTTACAAATAATGTATGGATATGAAGCACGGCCAAAAAACGATCGCGTGATACAGGTTGTTGAACGCGCGATACGAAGGCTCATCGAAAATGGAGACAATCCTTCCGTTGCCGCCCTCAATGTGTTTCCTGTGCTGCGGTACTTACCACGCTGGTTCCCTGGCACGGGATTCCACCAGGTTGTCGATGAATGTAGAGAGTATACGAAAGAAATGTTGGACACCCCATTTGAGCATACCCGGAAATGCATGGTAAGCACTAAAATTGTTCTAAGGGCGCTATTGACTGTAGCGTTCATTCCTCTGCTCTTGGCAGAGCGAAGGAAGCACGAAGGAGTCGATGGTTAGGACGTTCCTGGAGACTGATATGATAGGAGAGGAATCCGCAAAAGGTATAGCGGGAACTGCGTTCTCTGGTAAGTCACTTTTTAGTTGAAATCAACAAAGTGCCTGACGCACTAAATCACTAGCTGGAACGGATACTGTAAGTTCTTGTGTTTGCACGAAATGTAACCTTCGCTCATTTTTTCGTTGTTAGGTCCTTTCCGCACTGGAGATATTCTTTTTCGCGATGTCCCTCCACCCGGAAAAGCAACGTAAAGCGCAAGAGGAGATTGATCGTGTTGTTGGCTCGGATAGGCTGCCTACATTCATAGACCGGGAGTCGCTGCCGTATGTTGAGGCCATCTATCGGGAGATGTTTAGGTGGCTCCCACCCTTACCCATGACGGTGCCACATGCGGCCGAGGAGGAAGACCTGTACAAGGGGTACTACATACCGAAGGGTAGGTACCCTTCAAATCAATATCATTTGGCTTCTAATCGTGATTTGTAGGAACGATCATTCATCCAAACATCTGGTAAATGAACCTGCCTTCCCGTGCTTGGGTGAGTGCTAATGGCGGGGTTAAGGGCGATGACGCACGACGAGACCAAGTATAAGGACCCTACTTCGTTCCTTCCGGAGAGGTATTTTGATGAAGGAGGCAAATTGAACGACGACAGTCGGATCATGGCGTTTGGTTTTGGGCGGAGGTAATGTAATGGGTTGAATATCAAGGCCATTTGCTGAGATACTTGGAAGATTGTGCGTTGGTCAATACCTTGCGAGTTCTACCGTACGTCATATATCTTAAACTGTGGGTGGGCACTTAATGTTGCTCCTTCTAGGTTTGGCTGTCTCTAGCCACAATGTTGGCGGCATTCAGTATTGGACTTCCATACGACCAAGACGGCAATCCAATTAAATTTCAGCAGATCTATACGAAAGCTGATGCAATTCACCTAAGACCTTACAAATGCTCAATCACGCCTCGCTCAGAGAATGCACGTAAACTTGTAGAAGCCACAGAATACACCGCAGGTTACTAGAATAACAGCTACATCTGTGTCTTATCCGTAGTGCTTTTTGAATACATCACTTAATGATGTCATGGACAATCTATTGTTAATCACACAAACCCCTGCCAAACAAAGAACACCTCTTTCTCGACACACAACCACGACCAATGGTCGGTATTTTCTCAGTATATTCTCGAAATAGCTGACAATATTCAAGCAGGCGCTGAAAGCACAACCAACAGGCTCAGCACGGACATCCTATACGCCTACAAGCGCGTCCACATCACAGGGACCAACCGCGTCGTCGGCCATGCAAGGAACCGTCCCTGTACCACAGGAACTTGAACAGACACTGAGCACGCTCACGTCCCACCGGTCTGTCCTTGGGTATCTGCTGATCGCGCGTGGGGGACTGCATAGCGCGAGCATTATCCGCCATTCGGGTGTTGTGTTCGAGGGAGAGAAGGGGAGGAGGTATGCAGGTGTGATCGCCCGGATTGTGGAGAGTGTGCAGGCTGGGCTTGAGGAGGTGAGCGGTGGTGGTGTCGGTGCTGGTATCGATGAGTCTACCGAAGCTGTAAGCTGGGACACTCGTGAATTCCGAGGTAGTGGTGCTGATTTTATGCTCGCTAGGATGAGGTTCGATTTATGAGGATTCGAACTAAACGACACGAGATCATGATTTCACCTGGTGAGTTACTCTGCTTTCCATCATGACCTTTTAATTTTTTTTCTCATGTGAGATAGACGAGCGGTATCTATTGGCAGTCCTACACGATCCGACGGTAATGTAGCCAAATGTGTATGTGTCAGTAGGGGTGCTTCATATTTATAACCTTTCTGGCATTGGTCGTCATGGGTATGATATTGATATCAGGCGTAAGGGACAACAGGATTGTAGGTAGAAACAGGAAAAAACAGACGCAAGTATCCCTCGCACAAGGATCACCGCAGAATTAGCAGTAAACGTGATGTATTCCAGACGTGCAAGGAATGCGATGGGGGGGAGGGAGGGGCGAGCAGGCATGCTGTAATATTGACCGAAAGAGAAGGCTAGCCTTGGGTTGGATGTCTAAAAAAAAACCTAGAGGATCCTGCAGTGGTTGTGCTTCTTGCTCTTGCCGCCTCTGCTGAGGAGGGCTGCACGAGTGGCATACTGGAACACCTCACGCACACCCTCTCCAGTCTTGGCTGAGCATTCGAGGTAGTGCTTCGCACCAATCTTCTGCGCGACGGCCATACCCTGGGGAACAAAGATAAGAACGTGCGCCAGGCGGATCATGGGTAAAAGACACGCACCTCTTCGGGCGTTACAGGGCGCTGACTGGTTTTCCTCAGCTCCTCGATTACACGTGGATCACGTCGAAGGTCTTTCTTGCATCCAACGAGAATAATGGGCAGGCCGGCACAGAAGTGCATCACCTCGGAGATCCACTACAGCGGAGTGAGAAAACAACATGAAATGGGATTTTTGGGCAAACACACCTTCTCCTGGACGTTATCGAGCGAGTCAGGAGAATCTACGGCGAAGCAGATGAGGATGACATGTGAGTCAGGGTAACTGAGGGGGCGGAGCCGGTCATAGTCTTCTTGGCCAGCAGTATCCCATAGAGCGAGCTCGACGTGTTTGCCGTCAACCTCAACGTCGGCGACGTAGTTTTCGAACACGGTAGGGACATAGACCTGCGAGCAAAGGTGAGTTCATGGAAAAAAAGGGGTGTAGTTGGGCGGCTGAAGCTGACCTCAGGGAACGTGCCCTTGGAAAAGACGATCAAGAGACAGGTCTATGGTTGTGGATAAGCTCGCTGTATAGAACGATGAGGTAAAAGGTCTACCTTTCCGCAGGCACCGTCGCCGACGATGACGAGCTTTCTTCTGATTTCGGACATGATTAGTATGGGTGCAGGCAGAGTTCATGCAGTCCACATCACACCACCATATAACTGCAACATTACATAAGCGTCTGTGCGTGCGAACGTGCACTGCATGCACAGCTTTCTCCTCAGGTTACAATCGTAGAATCAAAAAACTAAACTAGCCGAGATCGACTCCGCCACAGCTTTCGTATTCGTTATTTTCTGTGTGGCTGCCCATTTTCCACAATTCAATGCGACCCACGTCGTACGTGCCGAAATTCTGTACAGCCGTGATTTTTTGTATGTCACTCCACGAGAATGCCTCTCGACTTCGGGGGCGGCGGTGACTCGTGTTCAGGATGGTGCAATGAAGCTATTTCTCCCGTCAGCAACTGTATTTACTTCCCTGAGCTCACATACCTTGAGAGGCCGGGTTTCTGTTATGTACCCTGCTGTTTTAAACGTCTGATGCACCTTGTCTACGTCTGTCAGAAAGACTCCAATTTAGCTGTTAACGCGTCTTACTGCACACGCGTTTGAGTCGTTCAGAGTCTTCATCAGCCTCGTTGACACCAAGGTATAGCACATGCGCGCTGATTTCTTCGTCGTTGCGCTTCTCTATCTTGAGCACATCCAGTGTTCCGAGTTTCACTTTGACTGTTCTATGGTCTTCAAGGAGACCACGTATTTCTGGTCGGATTGATTCGAGCAGCTTTAGCGCGTCAGAGATGGTTTTAGTCTCGTCGTCTAACGCCATCACACCTAGTGTGAGATGTAAACGCCGTGGATCAATGACTATACTCTTATCTAGACCGCGGACAAGTGTCTTGCCATCTCCATCAAAGAGAGACCTCTGGAACGACGCAACCTTGGTGCGCAAAGTTGAGTGATTGTGCTATATTGCATGAGAAATTTGTTTTCCGACAAATCTACGTCATTCTACCCACCAGAGGCAGCGCAAGGACTACTTCTGCTCAGCAACGGCAGTCAACAACATACAACAGGCAAAATCTCGCTTACAATGTGTGGGTCTTGGAGCGGCTGGCAACTGTTGTCGTCGAGGTGGCATTTGTTTGGCAAGGCAGTGTCTGAAAGACATTGTTGATCGTTATGTTTATGTTTTGCCTATTTGGATAATGGCGACCATCAAACATAAGCGCCCAGGAACCCTCCTTTCACCATGCCCTACTGGAAGGGCAAAGCCAAGGCTCTTCCCCGCGGCGACGATGGCGGTACAACCGCTGGTGTCGTCATCCCCCTCACTGTCGTAGGCAGTGGCGTGTATGATGTGTAGGTTCATCTTTCCCCCCTTTTCATCCCGGAACTTCTGTTGATCCCTCGTTGTTCAGTGCCTACACCGTTCCCGTCACCATCGGCCGCAACGCCAAGCAGTTCTCTCTTCAAGTTGATACCGGCTCTTCCGACCTTGTATGTTCCAACCTTTATTTCAATCGCAGCGGTTGGGCTGACCTTGGTCCGCAGTGGGTCGCTTCTTCTTCATGTTCTTCAGCCAGTTGCAGCCAGACAGGAGGCAACAGTTATGATCCATCCTCAGCAACGCCAACAGACTCCCAATTTAACATTTCCTACCTCTCCGGCAAAGTTTTGGGGCCCATTGTATGGGACAGCGTCACTGTTGGAGGATACAGCATCGAAAACCAGGCGCTAGGTATGGCCTCCCACCTTTGACTTTTATTGATCCTTTCCCCTGACTCTGGCACCTTGCCCTTCGTTAGCCGCCGCAACAAGCGTCACAGATGAACCTCTTACACCCGACTTTACCGGCATCCTCGGCCTCGCACTCCCTCTAAACTCGATCATTGCAGAAAACATTCCTCCTGTCACAGACAACTCCCCTGACGGCGCCGCATGGGCGTCCAATCTCTTTTCTATCACACCCGTTGAAAGCGCCCCCGCCGCTCGTTTCCTTTCGCTATCCCTTTCCAGACCCGGCTCGGATCGAATACCTTCGTTACTAGGCATTGGCAAACACCCACCTGAAGTCGTCAGCGACCCCAGCAACATACGCTTCTCGACCGTCGTAAGCAACCCCGCTGGTATCCTATTTTGGAAGGCGGGTGTGAGGGCGATTACCGTCTACGTCGACGGCCAACCTCGACGTGTTGAGCTCGGTCGTTCGAACACTGGGGCAGTTTTTCCCAGCGCGGTCATCGATTCCGGTGTCCCGTTTATTTTTACCACATCAAAGGTTGCTAATGCGATATATGGAGCTATTGATATTCACCCCGCCCAGGATGGAAGTTGTGAGTTTCAGTGACCCTTGTTTTTTTTTTTTTCCACGGCTAATATTTTTGATATTTTATTAGATTATGTTCCTTGTCGAACACCACTCAACCTAAGCATCACTCTCGACGACCGCCCCGAAATCCCCCTTCACCCTCTTGATCTTACCGCGGAACCACCCAAAGACAACAATGCCGAGTTTTGTGTCGGGCTTATCCAGGCTGCGGATAATCAACTTAGCCACCCCGCCACCGGAATTGGAGACATGATCCTCGGCGTTCCCTTCATGCGCAACATCTACACCGTCATGGCTTACACTGTCCCCAATGATGACGGCTCATTCTCCCCAGTCAACACCTCCGCAGGCGGCATGCAGCCCATACGCCCCCGCCTGGGGATGATGAGTTTGACAGACCCCGCCAGCGCTCTTGATGAATTCAACAAAGTCCGTGTGCTCAATCAACCCCTTTCTTCGAGCGGAGGGAGCGGAGGCGCGCCCCCTGTTCATTCTCAAACTGGGGGGAAGAAGCTTTCGGTGGGGATAATCGTTCTCATTGCTCTCTTGAGCTTCTTTGCACTCTGCTGTGCGTTGTTCCTCGTGAGGTGGTTGTTCTACCAGCGGAGATACAAGAAAGACCGGGAAAAGGATCGTCAGGAGGGGCTGACAGATGATAAACGCGCTTTGGCATACCAACTCTCGGCAAGGGGATCAAGCGAGTTTGCGGGGATGCCGAGTGAGGACACTTTGCGCGCGATGCGGTATGAGGCGTACATCAAGAAGGAGCGCACGGTGAGTTATTCTTCTTAGACTGAGCGCTTCGATTATTTTACAAATAATGTATGGATATGAAGCACGGCCAAAAAACGATCGCGTGATACAGGTTGTTGAACGCGCGATACGAAGGCTCATCGAAAATGGAGACAATCCTTCCGTTGCCGCCCTCAATGTGTTTCCTGTGCTGCGGTACTTACCACGCTGGTTCCCTGGCACGGGATTCCACCAGGTTGTCGATGAATGTAGAGAGTATACGAAAGAAATGTTGGACACCCCATTTGAGCATACCCGGAAATGCATGGTAAGCACTAAAATTGTTCTAAGGGCGCTATTGACTGTAGCGTTCATTCCTCTGCTCTTGGCAGAGCGAAGGAAGCACGAAGGAGTCGATGGTTAGGACGTTCCTGGAGACTGATATGATAGGAGAGGAATCCGCAAAAGGTATAGCGGGAACTGCGTTCTCTGGTAAGTCACTTTTTAGTTGAAATCAACAAAGTGCCTGACGCACTAAATCACTAGCTGGAACGGATACTGTAAGTTCTTGTGTTTGCACGAAATGTAACCTTCGCTCATTTTTTCGTTGTTAGGTCCTTTCCGCACTGGAGATATTCTTTTTCGCGATGTCCCTCCACCCGGAAAAGCAACGTAAAGCGCAAGAGGAGATTGATCGTGTTGTTGGCTCGGATAGGCTGCCTACATTCATAGACCGGGAGTCGCTGCCGTATGTTGAGGCCATCTATCGGGAGATGTTTAGGTGGCTCCCACCCTTACCCATGACGGTGCCACATGCGGCCGAGGAGGAAGACCTGTACAAGGGGTACTACATACCGAAGGGTAGGTACCCTTCAAATCAATATCATTTGGCTTCTAATCGTGATTTGTAGGAACGATCATTCATCCAAACATCTGGTAAATGAACCTGCCTTCCCGTGCTTGGGTGAGTGCTAATGGCGGGGTTAAGGGCGATGACGCACGACGAGACCAAGTATAAGGACCCTACTTCGTTCCTTCCGGAGAGGTATTTTGATGAAGGAGGCAAATTGAACGACGACAGTCGGATCATGGCGTTTGGTTTTGGGCGGAGGTAATGTAATGGGTTGAATATCAAGGCCATTTGCTGAGATACTTGGAAGATTGTGCGTTGGTCAATACCTTGCGAGTTCTACCGTACGTCATATATCTTAAACTGTGGGTGGGCACTTAATGTTGCTCCTTCTAGGTTTGGCTGTCTCTAGCCACAATGTTGGCGGCATTCAGTATTGGACTTCCATACGACCAAGACGGCAATCCAATTAAATTTCAGCAGATCTATACGAAAGCTGATGCAATTCACCTAAGACCTTACAAATGCTCAATCACGCCTCGCTCAGAGAATGCACGTAAACTTGTAGAAGCCACAGAATACACCGCAGGTTACTAGAATAACAGCTACATCTGTGTCTTATCCGTAGTGCTTTTTGAATACATCACTTAATGATGTCATGGACAATCTATTGTTAATCACACAAACCCCTGCCAAACAAAGAACACCTCTTTCTCGACACACAACCACGACCAATGGTCGGTATTTTCTCAGTATATTCTCGAAATAGCTGACAATATTCAAGCAGGCGCTGAAAGCACAACCAACAGGCTCAGCACGGACATCCTATACGCCAACAAGCGCGTCCACATCACAGGGACCAACCGCGTCGTCGGCCATGCAAGGAACCGTCCCTGTACCACAGGAACTTGAACAGACACTGAGCACGCTCACGTCCCACCGGTCTGTCCTTGGGTATCTGCTGATCGCGCGTGGGGGACTGCATAGCGCGAGCATTATCCGCCATTCGGGTGTTGTGTTCGAGGGAGAGAAGGGGAGGAGGTATGCAGGTGTGATCGCCCGGATTGTGGAGAGTGTGCAGGCTGGGCTTGAGGAGGTGAGCGGTGGTGGTGTCGGTGCTGGTATCGATGAGTCTACCGAAGCTGTAAGCTGGGACACTCGTGAATTCCGAGGTAGTGGTGCTGATTTTATGCTCGCTAGGATGATCGTCGTCTTCGAGGCATCGGAACTCGGATCACCCTGAAGAATTCGGTGCTCATGGTGTTTGGAATGACGAGACCCTTGTCGCTGGAGCACGAGCGTCGCCCTCTACCAAAAGTCTTCCCTCCTCGAGACATTCACGATCCACTTCGTCCCCGGAACGGTCACGCCATCAACGGACGCCAAGCGAGATGCCTGATGCACACCAACGCACGACAAGTATCGCAACACCATTGTTGGAATCTGGGCATATGGAACACCACGATGACCATGATGAATATCGCCATCCCCATCAGCGCGAGGACTAGCTTACTACTACATCCTACTACATTTCATCTCCCATCGCGCACACACACTCCCTATATTGGACAATGAGTTTCCTCTCCTTTTGCTTGTCTGTAAATTCTAATATCTAGGACGGTTTGTACAATCACTCTTTTACGTGCATGACCCAGCATCCCGCTTTCCCCCGTAATCGAGCTACCCAGTATGTCCGAACATCATCCACTGAACTATCTGTCGTGCTCCTGGACAACATGGAAAACTCTGTCCGATGGCCCTCCTTAACTAACAATGTTTGGAGATGCTTCAAGTTATTGACCATCGTCTGGTCCTTCTGTCTTGCTACCGCCGAACCCGGCCGAGTTGAGACTAATTCTGGGCCACACTGGACGACCAATTGAACCAGCTTCGGAGGAAGCCTTGAGAGGAACATACACCCTGTTGCATCGTCCCCCTCTGATGATGACGAGCTGAACGCTTGGTGTAGTTCTTGTGAAAATGACACTGCGAGGTTCAACCCGGATACTCTCAGGTGAGTCAAATTGGGCATGGAAGACTCTAACCCTCTCAGGCCCAAGAGGCCATGAGGATTGCAATTACCCAAGAGGTGTAAACGCTCCAGTGCAGGGAAGCATGAAGATGTGGAAGGAAATGGGTAGTGACCGGAAATGGTGAGTTCGTAAACGCGTGGAAAGCACGTGCGGAAGAGTCGTGCGATGAGGGGTGTGCTGTTGAGAGGGGAGGATGCGACAAATGCAAGGGTTTCGAGGGTTGGTGCGGCGAGAGTCAGAAGGGAGAAGATTGAGTTGGTGAGATCTCGTTGGCCGGATTTATCAGATATAAAGAGGTGGTGAACCCGGCGGTGGTGGGGTGGTAGTTGTTGCAGCTTGCGTGCGAGACTTTGAATTTGCGCAGGCTCGCTGACGCAGAGAGACTGGTAGAGATAAGGTGTGGTGATTTGTGCAAAGTATTTGGAGACGAGAGAGAGTGATCGAGCAGTATACCCGTCGTCTGTGCATGCTAGACTGCAGATATATGAGTGTAGCTCTGGCGGGCAGAATTCCATGGTGTCTCAAGGGGTTTCACGTAGGACTTCACAAAACATAATTTGAATTTTCTACGATGTTACTGGGGATGCATGAGCAACAATCAGCTACGATGGCGCAATTATTGGTTACCCCACGTGACATCTCACAATACCCTCTTGACAAATTCGTACAAACTCTCCAACTCGTATTTCTTGTCGTCATCGAACCTGTGGTCAAGGCCTTCCAGCTCGTGGTACTCGACGGTGGCACCGACACTCTTGTATGCGTCGACGACGTCGAGGGACTGCCGGTGCGGTACCCTTGTGTCGCGGTTGCCCGTGATGATGTACGTCGGCGGTGTCGGGAACCCACCTGTCCGAACGTTCTGTGCGATGCTATACGTAACTGGATCGATGCCTGTCCCTTCAAGAAGGAGCCCCTGCAATATACCTCTGCTTGTTGTCAGTAATGTCCCACGAAATTGAGGCCGAAACCCACTCCTGCACCATATAAGTATAAAATAAGCTTCGCTTCCCCGTTGCCTCCGCCCAGCTTGTCTTTTTGGAATTTGGATCCACGAATTCCGCCATCTCGTGGTCCTCAATGATGCGGTCCATGTATTCCGTGGGTCTTTGCTTGGTAGTCCAGAACGGATCGAGGAGGTCCGTGATGGGGTACAAGGGGGCAACTCCCTTGATGCCTTTCGGTGGCTCCACACCGCTTCGTCTATAACCAATCCCCGTGCCAGCTAACAGTGCTAGCCAGCCACCTGCAGAACTTCCGCTCACAATAACACGAGATCCATCGACCCGACGTCCGGTGGCCTTAGTGAATTCCGCACTCCGGAGAAAGTCAAGAGCTGATTTACAATCGGAAATTATTTCTGGTATCCGCGTTTGAGGTGCGAGGCGATAGTCAACTGAAACTAGACAGAGATCGTATTTGGCGGGGGCGTTGAGCATGTGGGGAGCCACGGCTGTGAACGATATTTAACAAGTATGCCTCCGTTGTAATATTTTCAAGTACCTTTACGCGTTCCCTGAGAATATCCAGTTGTTCAATATTATTCCTGTTAGAGTGGTGTTTTCGTACCTGCAAGAGGCCACCGCCTGTTCAAACCTCGTCAGTTACTACAATTGGTCTCTACCAGCACTGCTTACCATGCCACCACAATAATACGGGTGCTGGGTTTCCTTCCGTCGCCCTTTCAGGGATATACACGTCCATGGCGATTGACACACCATCCGCTTCTCTAAACACTAACTCAATTGGTTTAGGGGCAGGAGATGCTGTGGGAGCCGACATCGAGAATGATGTTCAGTTGAGGGTTCACGCTGGTTATATACTTATCCCGAGCTGGTCATCTGCTCTTGGTTTGCGTCGGTTGATTTCGCACTCCCCCTATTCATATCTTGAAATCACACGGTGAGATGTCAATGTCACAGTAAAGATTTATCTTGGCGGGTATCTCTCTCCCATATTTGTGACAACTGATCCCACCAGTTCAGATTAAGCATTCCAGGTTCCATGTTAGACTCTACTTCGCCGTCTCCAACCAGGAAGGCAACAGGTTTTCTACTCTCACGATTGATGGTCCTATTACCTTTGCCGGAGGGCGAAGGTAGCGCGAGGCTGGTGGAGTAAAGCCGAAATCGCTTCCATCGCTTTAAATTACCAGACGTGAATATGCAACCTCAGGAATGACTCAAGGTCCGAAAAAGGCCTATCATCGTGAGGAATTCATTATCGCCAGAGAATTGCGAGGTGACCACGGGACAGAAGCTCCGGTATTGAAACTTTGAAGGACAGGGGTCAGCATTGTCCGCCGGACCTTCGAGCCTGGTTTTCACATGCATACCCTCACTTTCCCCCCCAACCACAAATGAAGCGTTTTGGAAAATGTATGGAATGGGTGACCAGATAATGACCTCCTAAGGTGGTTTACTAAAGTCGTGAGAGTTCGCTTACGACGATACGATTTTCGTATGCTTCTCTAATATGAAGGATGACTCGGTTCGACAGAATTGCTCGAGTAACACGAAAAACACTGAACAACGAGCAGACTTGTTCAGTGAATCTACGCAACTAAGAATCAGGACTGACTAAATAGACATGAGAATTTTTTTTTTTCAAGAGTAAACCCTAGCGATTTGTATCATATGCCTTGGGGAATTCCAGTTAGATATGTTACCATGGATATTGTAACCTACCATCAGCATATATCACTTGAAACAATCGAGTTTTCGCGAAAAATGCGCTTCCTAGCTCTCGCTTTAAAACACAGTGAAGGTTGGCGATTCAACCCATTAGCCGTGGGCGGGTCTATGTCACGCTCCTCCACGTACGTTCTCTGATAAAAGGAACAAGTACTTATGAGTACGAGAAGCGCTGATAATGCTCATTAGTCGTAGACCTGCAGGGTGAATAGTGTGTTTGTACCGATATCATAAATGCTCATAAGAACATAGGTCGTATATCAACTGAAATCCGCTGAACTACCAGGAAGTAGCCGAATATTGAGATTTGCAACGAAGGTGGCGTCAATGAAGAGAGTATGAAAGTAATGTAGGGTTCACGTCAAAGGGGAATGATGGCCCCCTCTCCCCCCATTCCAATGAAGATCCAAGCCCCCGTTAGGAACGCAAGCGTGCCAATTACAACGAACTCGTTTCGACGCCAGATCAACATCGAAAGGAGAACACAGCTACTCTGTCAGTAGCCTACAACGGCCAGCTAAACAATGCTGGATTCATACTCAACAATTCCCCAAAGAAGAAACTCACAGGTCGTTGCCTGAGAGACAGCAGGACAATATCGTGCCATGTCGACGACGTTGTCGCAGGGGAGATTGGTGGCAAAGCTAATGACAGGAAAATAGCGTTTGAATGTAGAAAGACATTTGGTGATTTTCCATGGAATGGGCCAGATCAGGGTGACTTCCGTTGAGAGTGTCAAAAATTACCCAAACACCTTCCAGTTAGATCTCTCAGCTTCAAGGCGACAATACGAAGTGAAATATTGCATACATAAAGTGCAATCATTACCACTGCCGTTTCAACCAGAAACTGGTAACAATACACAGATAACGGGCTGGCGTGACTACACACCATTTAAATACTATCCTCAGGAAGTTATTCGAAAGGGAGTGATATGAGAGGAATACACTCACCCAGCTGGCGTGGAGAAGCTGTATAAGGTCCAAGGTCACATTCGATATGGCTCCAGATGGTGTGGATAGTGACTCGGATGAGAAGGAAGCATTCATTTTCTCTCTTCCTGTCAGCAGAGACGACGTTGACGATGGGGTTAGGGGCGCGAATGGATCAGACAGAATGGAGGAACGATCACAGTTTTTAACACGCTCACTATGGATCTCGGGTTCTTAAATAAACTGTGGTTTAACAAAGTGTGGGTCTACTAGTGCGGGAGTGGGGGGATTGACATCTTATCTAACCCGCTCTGGCTAGCACAGCATTTCCAATGTGTCGTGAGAGCTTAGAATTGTCGGCATTGGTGCATAAGCAACCATGAGCCAAGATTGCCAACTCCTTGGAGATTTTGAGAGGTACTTATATTATTATTGAGTTGGTTCCCTTGGCTGATTTGCGCAACATCGCCAAAGGCCCAAAGCCACCGCTGTTGGTCACGAAGAATTTTGTTCCTCGTTTGGGGTGCGGCAGCGCTCACTTCCACACTTGTTCGATGGTTTGGGTTTGACTAAGTATCACTTCAAGTTTTCTATCATACTCTTTATAATTTCTGCTCTGTAATTTGTCAGTCACTTGCCGCCCGTGCCAATCGCACACAAATTCCGTCATTTCCATATTCCGAAACTAATCCTCGCTATCACCAGTGCGGGATATTGTTCGTTACATATCCCCGCCTAAAAATGACTGGCTCGCTTATTGGTCGAAGGCTCTGTCATATGAAGCCTGCTCTTTAACACACTATTTCCCATTCATGGAGACTTGCACACTGACGCTGGTGAGTTTGCTGATGAAGACTCCGATACCGACCTTGCAAATATGCCTTCATACCAGTGATCAGCCTGTCCTCACGGGAGACAATACGCAAATGTCAAAATACGTCAAGCATCCCCTCCTTACTCCCCCTAAAACAGCTCATGATACTCCTACAACTGCAGCTTACCACACGCACAGGTCATCACGTCCTGTCCGAACTACAGACTGCTGCCTTGCAAAGTGGCCCTAAACTTTTGTAAAAGTTGTCTAACCCAGGTAATGTTCCCCAAATCCAACTTCGAATCTCAATCGCTCAATTCGCAGCAGCAGACCCTAAACTAAAATAAATAAATAAATATCAAATAAAGGGATATCCAGAAATAAAACACAGAATGCCTACCTCACTGCCTGAACTCAGTACCAATGTCATAAACCAATGTCATAAAATAAAAATAGAAATTCTGGAAACACGAACGGTTACAGTGGTAAATGGCAAATTCAGAGTCGGGGACAAGCGCTCCGGGCGCCGCTACAATGTGATAATTACGTCAATAGAATGTGAGCAAGTGTGGGTTCTCAAGTCGTTTGAACTCGACCTTGATGTGGCAATTCGTCTCCAGTAAGCCCTTCCCCCCCACCATTATGCTCATACGTGTTGATCAATCAAAGCCTTTTTGTACAGTCTCTTTAAACCTCGAGTGGGATTTCAGGACCTCCCGCTCGAGATTTTGTCTAAAGTCGCGTCCTACCTCAGCTTCGTAGATGTTTTGTCTTACCGTCAGGTTTTTCTTTTTTCTTTCTATACCTAGCTATTACTACCTATAGCTGCGCAGACAAACAGGAGGCTACGCGACCCAACTGAGTCCCGTTCTGTCTGGGCGGCTCTCGCCACAGAGTATTGCGCGTGCCACCTCAATTATCCACATCTACTGACTGGATCCCTCGGAACGGAAGAATTGCGAAAATGGGTAATGGAACGGCATATCATCGACCAAATTTGGAAGAAACCCGTTGCCCGATTGTGTTCTGTTAATTTAACTCGACGTGGCAGATCCTTTGCCACAATGATTGTAGCACTATTAGGCAATTCCCAGGGTTTCATTCACGCTTATGGTCCGTGCAATGAAGATCCTCAACTGTTTCCACTCATCACACCTCAGAAAGATGACGCAGGAACCTGCCAAACCGTTGGAGCCATTGTGATTACCGTTGACTCAGAGTCACCGAGATACTGGGCAAGGTGAGGTGCTGGACCAAATCACCTCAGGACTCGCATGTCCTTCAGAGCTAAACCATATTTGGCAGGCCCGACTCGGACCTGATGATACCTTACTGGCACAAAAATAGCTTTCGATACCCTGTTCCAGATACTTTCCGAACCTCTCCTTGTCGAACAATTTAGTGGCACGCACATTCACGCCTTTACCCATCTCCGATACATGGGCGGAAGTGTTTCAGTGGAAAGAATGCTCGGCGACACGCATCATAAAATCGACGATTCGAATGGAATGTGAACCGGTGGGTCTTGAATTCTAACCCTGTCCTACAATGATCGAACCATTTCCACAGGAGTTCATTCAAATCATTGGAAACGATCGACTAATACGAACGAACCCCGAATTCCCTCTATCTTGAAAATACACCTATGCGTGACCATGCATGGTTCTACCCCCTAAAGGATGGTTGTCATTGGGGATATTCTCGGTTGTATTTTGGCGGAGTGCTCTACCGACAAGTGATCAGCACTTACAATGGTATAATTGGACTAGTTATACTGGCTTCAAAGGAAGAACTTCTGTGTGTGTTGAAGCTCGCAGACCTGCCCTTCAAAGCACCTCCTATGTATGGTTTAGGTCTTTACAAGGGATATGCAGCACTGGAAGGCAGGGGTGTTAGATTTGGCTACTCATGAGGTAAGGGACTTCTGGATGCGCCGACTTATCATAATGGCTGCGAAGGGGAACTCATCCCGATTGACCGCTGGCCATATGTCGCCTTTGATGAGGAGACTGGCCGTTTCATTGGGATCTCACCTCAACAGGTCACAGTAGTCGACTTTAAGCCTGACAATATGCATCGTGTCACCATATAGTTTACCAGTTCACGCACTAAAAGTTCAGCCGAGTTTAATGTGTGTATGAGAAGCAAGATTTATGCCTTATGGAGGAGAGAAAATTACTCGTCCGTTTGACACGATTTTGGTATTGCTGGAGTCGGCTTGATGAGGTGATTCCGATGGCGGTAGATATTTAGGCTGCCCTCCAGAAAAGGGCGCGCACCCATAGGCTCCCGAGGAGCTAGCTACTACAGAGCCCAATACTACTAAGGATTAGGCTTTGTGAATGCGTTCATGGACCTAGAGAGGGAATGGAGCTTCGGGCCAGTCTCGCAGCTCTCTTGGAGTTTGCTCTGAAGGCGGTTGCGGATGTGTTCAAACGTGAGGCCGGATTTTCCAGGCAGGCGCATACCGCCACGGCCACGGTCAAATTTCTGCTAAAGGTCACGCCTGGCCTTAAATTCCTTGTGATGCTAGCGGACATCATTTGGATTTATGATGCCTTGGCACGCGACGCATATGACGACGTGGTGGAGAACCTTGACGACAAGTCCGTGCTCTTGTAACAGCGGAACTTGTATCGAACGTTCAGCGTGAAGGCAGGAGGCACGCATGACAGAATCGGGTGATTGAATGGAGTGATGAACGGAGGGCGGAGGTGAGTGAGCACGCGCAGTGCCGACGGATCTCTGTGGACGGAGGAGTCGCGAATTGTGTGTCGACCCTGTAGGTAGAGCACAGTGAAAAATGTCAGGGTTTCCGGCCTGGATTAAAGACTTACAGTGTTTTGATCTGAGAGGTGGATGATGTTATGGTGGACGCTCGTC